>OY979718.1:8967500-9025081 GCA_963855995.1 Muricea muricata
CTTATTCTCCATAAAAACCAACCTGGCGGCAGCGTTTTGCACTCTTTGGAGTTTATTTAACTGGTATGCAGACACTCCATACAATAAGCTGTTGCAGTAATCTACTCTGCTTGTAATAAATGATCTGAGTGAATCAAAATCTGTGCTGCATCCTTGGACAAATACTTTCTTATACGTCTGGATCTAATAAGCACGTCTTTGTTGCTAATCGAGCAATAATGCTTTTAACGTCATCGATACATAATTCTTTAAAATCAGAGAATAGGACTTTATTACCACTAACAACAACTTCATCAGGATGATCAACTGCTGTTGTATTGTTCAAATTAGCATGAATACTGTGAACTTTCTGAGCAATATCATTGGCTACAACTTCTGCATCAGATTACTTTGGTAATGATAATATCCTTGGTTCTGTCAGAAGGTTTTAGTCGCTTTAAACAGTCTAGCCTGGTCAACACTATTTTCTTGAATAAAGTATCGATAATACGTACAACGAGCCTTATTCATTAAGAAAGTAGCATAATTCTTCCTCTGTTTAAAAGCGGCCACTTTCACAGTTTTTCTCCATTTGCGCTCAGCTATTCATCTTACTCGAATTGCAGATTTAAATTCACCATTGAACCAAGGAATACGCGGTCTGTTAGTAACCACCCACAGCACCACCATGACCCGCACCTCTTCTTTCAATCACTCATTAAAATTCACTACAACCTTTTCTTTTTATTATCTCTACGCCATCGACTTTCAACCTACCTTTCTCCCAACGTCTTGACCAACAGCCCATGCAACGTACCCTCACCCAATTCCCCATCACAACCATCTGCCTGCAAATTAACCACAGATATCCTAACAAGGTTTTTCAAAACCCTCAACATCAATACTTTTCAAAGGGAGCATGGCCTCTAGTTGGTCCATTAGGCATGTAATTGTTGTCGTCGTTCCCCCCCAAATTTAGTATGCAAGATTGCTTTTGCTTCTTCATATTGGACAAAACTGGACCAAACAGAACGTCTCAGCTTTATATAAACACAACTGCAGCAATGACAAAAGTAATCGAACATCTGTAACTATATATACTGGTATGCAAGGTGCCTCAAAAAAGAAAAACAAATATACAATGTCATGCAAACATGGATCATTTATGCGAAAATGGCCTATTCAAAATGGAAGAAGTAGCGATCTAGGATGTATCAAATATAAAGTAGACCCATCCCAGCAATCGGTTGTTTTAATTTGACTTCTCTGAATGCTCCGAACGAAAAACAAACCAAAGTTCCCAAGTGTGTGAGATCTTGTGCCGCTTTTCGAATAGTTAACTCGAAGCATTCCGAGCTGTCAACTTAATGAAACAGATTGCGGCCAATTTGAATTGCGGTTACTTGAAAGGGTCCACTTTTTATTGATACAGCGAACAATCGTGCTCTGTACAAAGACATTTTATTTCGTCAATATTCAGTACTTGCAGGTGCCCCCCAAAAAGGCTACTCTTTGTAGTCTCTACAAGCGCCAGTTCTGCACGCTCGAATTTGAACGTTTTACTCCTTAGTGGACATAAGAATGGGCAAAAAGTTAGGAGAGAACACTACCTTGATTTCAGTACAGGGGAGCGGTAGTCCACATGATCCAGATTTTGTTCTACCACTACTAGGACTTACTACTATAGTCTCTGTCAAACTATAACCTGATAATAAGAAATACATGCATATATATAGTACTTTTGCGAAACACAGATCAAGATTTTTGGCATACAGAGTTTATGTGCGTAGAGGAGATTCTAGCATATATATTCATGCTCGTAATAAATTTAGGTGTTTAATACTAAGCATGACATGCACTTTTTGTCTTTCGCGCTCGTTTATCCCCTTAGCCAAGCTTGCTTCTCTTGTTCTTGTGCATAGCATTTTTTTAATTCTAATATTTTCAGCTTACCAATATATTGCCATCAAGAAAATTTAAAATTTTGGACATCTGTACTCGTGTGTTCAGACTCGATGCTTGGGGTTATGCAACTTTGCTGGAATTTTTGAATTCGGGTTGAATTGAGGTTACTTTTTAAAATTGTGTTCTTATGGGCTATTTATATGGGCTGGCCCGCTTAGCGAGATAGCCCGACAAACGAGATCTCGCCGTGCTATTGTTCTCCTGATAAAGATTACCGTGCTTTTATATGCACAAGCAGGCAGGTCGGTTAGAGGGATCTCGCTTGAGAGGCGAGAT
This sequence comes from Muricea muricata, assembly GCA_963855995.1. Taxonomy (NCBI): domain Eukaryota; kingdom Metazoa; phylum Cnidaria; class Anthozoa; order Malacalcyonacea; family Plexauridae; genus Muricea; species Muricea muricata. The sequence goes on from OY979718.1 coordinate 8,969,721, forward strand.
CTCGCTTATCGGGATGAAAATTTTTCCATATAAGCACTCGGAAGCGGGCTGGCCCGTTTGCCGGGATGAAAGTTACTTCTAAAAGCTGCAAAAAATGCTCAAAACAATGTCATTATTGTTCTGTGGATGAGCGGGATGACATTATCTCATATAAACACAAACCAAATTAGTCTCGCATACAAGACTATCTCGCTAAACGGGCCAGCCCGGCTTCCATATAAACATCCCCTTAATCTTTAGCCTATTCATCTAAGCATCAAACGCAGATACCTTGTGAAATTGCAACTTTGTGGCGAGCAGAAAAAGTTTGTTCCAAATCTTCAGAAAGAGGAGCAGCCCCACACCCGATACTATGCAAGGACGTTATATCGTAATTGTCAATAATGGGGCTTTTGGCGAGAAGCAAGACCATTGGAGGAACAACAAACCCCCGTGAAATCTACACAAGAATAACAGATGTTGAATAATTAATATCTTTTTATATGAGCGGTACAAGCTAAAACTGTCTGGAGGCCAGCTCATGAAAGTGAGTTCTGAACCTTGGGAATGGATTTCGGTTGTGCTTGTTGAGGGACGGGTTGCGATAGATTTTCATCATCTTTATTTGTACAGTAAATATTATGGTAATATAAACTTTAAAACAAGAGACTTTTTTATGTGTTATACGGCGCTTAAACAAAGCTGTAAGGCTTTCACTTGGAATTTCATAAAAATGTAAACGAGTGATCGGCTTATTCAAGTGTTAAAGCGATTAACTGACCCTCTAAAGGGCTAATCAGTGCCAATAAAAGAGTAATTAACTGTAACGTTTACAAGAATATGATGCAATTGATTGGCCAGAACCTGTAAAATGAAGATGCGTCATGCGACGTGCGATGGGGACTAAACTTTAAAGGTTTCCTCGAGTTGCCGGTGGCCCTTCTGTCCAGTTTCTGCTTTTTGTCCATGAGCCAATAAATGCGCCATATCTCGCTAAACTTTACCATGAACTTTACATTAACTTTACATGAACTTTAGTAAACTACTAAGCAAAATTTTTAAAAAAGGAGACATGGCCCTTTAACCAGACAGAATTTATAACTCTACTACGCTCTAGTGCGATCGGCGATGAGGAAACCTCTGGCCCGCATGACAAATGTGTTTTCGCCCATCTTTACCAATTAACCAATCACAGTCAAAATTTTTATTTAGAATCATGCTGGGTTTTTCTCGGCATCGGGTTGTTTTTCACAGCGTGCATCGCAATTATAAAAACAATTTATAGCAAGGGCAAGTATGAAGATAACGTCTTCACCACGTAGTAAATTAGTAATAGACTCTCTCTTGTTCTGATTTGAACTGAAACTCGTCTCAGCCCTAACAAAGGTTTTTTTATGCGTCAGTTAACTCAAAGAGTCGCACCGTGGTCATAAACGATGATAGGAGTTTTGTTATTTCGCTTTTCCTCCTCCCCGCTGACACTGCAGTCCGGGAAATATGGTGCATAAATTGTAAATACAAAAAATCTTCAAGAAAACAATGCTTATCACTTACCTTAAAATTTTGTATTGCTTTTAAAACAACTTCTAGCTCAAATTTTGGTTAAATTATAACGGTTGCACCCCTACGAACTCATAATAACATTAAATCCATAAATGTGGAAAAACGGTAGCACACCTAATACACTGTCATTAAAAGTAGTAAGAAGGTATCCTGATTTGTCAGCAAATTGTTGTATGTTCGCAGATAGGTTAAAATGGGTTAGCATTACACCTTTTGGTAGACCTGTCGTACCGCTTGAATATGGCAATATAGCCACATCTTCTTTTAGGTTTATCTCAACATCTTTTGGAAAACTTTTCCCATCATCTTCAAAAAGCTGGGAAATTGGCCGACAGCCCTCAGCTTCTCCTATGACTATCACTTCCTTTAATCCACATTGTTTTGCCGCTTCTTTTGCAATGGGTGCGAAAGCTGGAACTGTAAAAATATATTTGGCCTTTGTGTCTTTCAATTGATAAGTCAACTCGCGAAGTGTGGCCATGCTAAATATTAACGTAGCTATACAACCGAGAGACATTATGGATAGGCAGATAAAGGGATATTCTGCAACATTATGACAAAATATGGCACAAACATCTCCTTTTCTACTGCCAAGTTTGGTCAAAGCTGAGCCTAATCTCATTGTCATTTCTTGCAGTTGAGGGTAGGAGTATTGTTGTCCAGTGTATCGTAGTTAACAGAACTATGAAAGCAAGATGTAACTTATTGTTCTGTTGAAAATTCTCTCCTATCCAGCACATTACTAACCAAAACTTACATTAAAACATCAATAGCACAACAATCCCTGTACAATGTACCTCATGTGGAATGTAAAACTATAGGGAGTATCAAAAAAAGGGTAAATATTCGCTAAACTAACGAGCAAGAAAACTGAATTGCAAAAAGATTATAGTCAGTCCAATTTTAGACGTTTTTACACACTCTGTGGTACATCTACCACCAAAGCACTAGATGCTTTGGAATAGGAAATGTGTTACTGAAACTCACAAACATAAGTCATTGTAAATTTGTAACTAAACACGCGATTTGATACAATTAATCAACTTGAAATCACCCTAATCTTCATTGAGCTCGCCAAAGGCCATTAATTCGAGCATTGATTTCTGCCAAAATCTTTGCAAATTTAATATTCTTTACAAAAAAACTGCGTTGATAACTGTTTAATCACTAACTTTTTGTAGTTCCACAATTATTTTGGGACCGACTTTCAGGCATATTTGAAATTTTAGGGTGTCACTCCCTTACAACCACACACTCCTAATTTGCGGAATATAACTCGGAGTTATTAATCAATCGCAATTCTATCCCATTGATTTCACCTGGAATTGCCTTGTACAGGAATTCTTTATGTCATATTTGCGCTATGGTTCATTGCTTACAACAAAGTAAGTTGTCTCTTAATCGGTTTTCTCTCAGAATATGTCAAAGGCCAATGTCTCCAGAGTGAGCATATGTTCTGAACAAGATTCACAGCCTACAGATCAGCCAGTGAGCGATCTTGATTTTGAAATTTCTGAACAATGTACCCATCAGCTATCAGAGTTCAGTCAACCCACAGGCGGCCCAATTCAGTGTGTAGTTTCATATAGAGATCAGTAGCGAGCGGTAGCGAATTGTTTTACATATATAAAATACATAAGGTTGGCAACTAAATTTCAACTGACGAACATATGACTTTTGTTAAACACAAAATACATCGCTCGTGGAATTAAAAACAGGTAAAAATTTATAACACATTAATCTCCGATAATTTTACTACACATATTCAATGAAAATTGTCTTGAATGTTTCCGAATGGATGCAAAATTTGAACATATTTTTCATGTATTGACAAAAAATTTCTTGTCCCCATGCGGGATGCCAGAGGTTGGCGTACACGTCAGCCTTTAAAATGCATTTATAAACTCCTATTGGTTTAAATGAATATTTCGTTAAAAGTGCACCAATAGGAGTTTATAAATGCATTTTAAAGGCTGACGTGTACGCCAACCTCTGGCATCCCGCATGGGGACAAGAAATTTTTTGTCAATACATGAAAAATATGTTCAAATTTTGCATCCATTCGGAAACATTCAAGACAATTTTCATTGAGTATGTGTAGTAAAATTATCGGAGATTAACGTGTTATAAATTTTTACCTGTTTTTAATTCCACGAGCGATGTATTTTGTGTTTAACAAAAGTCATATGTTCGTCAGTTGAAATTTAGTTGCCAACCTTATGTATTTTATATATGTAAAACAATTCGCTACCGCTCGCTACTGATCTCTATATGAAACTACACACTGAATTGGGCCGCCTGTGGTCAACCGCGCTATATTGATGAGCTTAGATCACCTAAACCAAAATTTCGCAACTTTATCACAACAATAAGAAGAAGAGTATGTTGATTCAGAGTGTGTACTAGCTGAAGATTATGCTGATAATCCTGAGGCTGAGAATATTGACATTCAGGCAGACATTGACAGTTAGTTCAAACGAACATTCAAACAAATAGGAATGTGGAAAACTCGAATGCATGCAAATGCTAACGAGGTTGAACTTTTAGAATATGATAAACAATTAGATCTTAACATTGATGTCTAAGGTCCAATCATTAACGACAAATTTAGCAGTGTTGTTGAGAAATTACGCTTACAACGCATTAGCCAAGATCAAGCCAAAGCGTTTATGAAACGTCATAATACGCCTGAAAAGTTCAATATGTACGATTACCTAAGTGTGAGCCAACTACTTGGAATGAAATTCCAGGCCGGGCGCGAGCTATGGCTCTGAAATTTCAGGCAACCCAAGCTGCTTTGTCAGGGGCTCTTAATTGTCAGCTTGATGTAACTAATTCCTTGCTATCGGCAAACGTCAAACGTGGCAAAAGATGTTTTGACCAGTAGTTTAGATGGTATCACTTTGGCAATGACGACAAATTTTGAGCTCAACCAAAGACAACATGAGGCTATCCGACTTCATTTCAAGAGCGAGTTCGTGACGGGACTTTGTAGTACTACAAGTCCAGCTGACGAATTTCTCTTTGGTGGTGACACAACTAAGCGAGTTAAAGAAATGGCCGAGCTTAACAAACACAAAGTTTGAAATGGTCCAACTACGGTCTTTCGAGGGAGAGGTCAGAGATACCATTCATATTCAAACAGAGGTTAGATCACTACTTTCTAAGCAGTCACCGTTTACTGCAAGAAATTTCGTTTCTGCATGGAAAGAAATAACATCAGATCCTGAAATTCTGGATTTTGTGCAACACTGTCACATTGAGTTTACAGATGACCCTTCTATATGACTATATCTAGTAAACCAGGGCATCATCAGTTTAATGTAGAACAACAGCAATGCAAAACATTTAGCATCAAAATAAAAAACATTGCTACATTTGGATGTAATATCTAAATCAGTGCATGTTCAAGGAGAATGTATTTCGCCAATTTTTGCGGTCCCGAAACCAGATGGTTCATATCGGTTGATTTTTAATTTCATACACTGCAACCAGACTGTTCTTTACAGACATGTACATTTCAAGATGGAGACTTTAGCTGCACTTGATCTTATTACTCCAGGTTGCTGCATGGCTTCAGACAGAAAGGGCACATTAACAGTGGTTTTATTGACAATTTTTATTTGCAGGGTCAGGAAATTCCTGATTGTGCAATTAATATTTCTGGTACCATAAGGTTATTTATTAGTTTAGGTTTACATGTACATCCTGGCAAATGTGTCTTGATTCCCTCGCAGGAGATTTTGATTTTAGCTTTTCTCATCAGTAGTCTTTTAATGATCGTTCAACTTCCTCTTAAGAAAAAAAGAACGTCTGAGAGATCTTTGTATGCAGACATTGCAGTGTAAAACATCTACAATCCAATGTATAGCAAGTGTTATCGGGTCACTTTTTTCTGCCCTTCCGGGTGCTGATTTGGCAGACGACACTATCGCAATCTTGAGCGCGATGAAATAAAAGCCCTAGCACAGAGTAAGAGGGATTATCAAGCATTTCTGAGTTCATCTGAGGCAGCTAAACAAGAACTTACTTGGTGGTTAGATAATGTAATGCAGACATATAGACAACTACGTCATCCAGACGTTTCCTATTTTTTCCAGACAGATGCTAGCGATCTTGGCTGGGGCATAAGTTGTACCGCGAATCGTAATGTACAATCTCAGGGTTTGTGGCGAAATGATCAATGTACCCTGCATATTGATGTACGGGAACTCTATGTTGTTTTTATTTGTTTGACAATATTTTGCGCGGGCAAATCTGCAGTACACATAACTGCCGTTAGTTACATTAATCATATGGGGAGGGGGGGGGGGGGAGGGCTGTAAGTCAGTGGCTTGTGATACAGTAGTTGGAAAACTTGGGAGTGGTGCATTCCTAGGAATTTCTGGATTACTGCGCAGTTTATATCCCAGAATCTAGCAATTTAATTGCAGATTATTTGTCTAGAAAGCATTTATCAGATCATGAATGGCAGCTTAGTAAGACTACTTTTCACAAGATTGCCACCAATTTCCCTCAATTTAGTATTGATCTCTTTGTGTCTATGTTAAACACACAGTTAGAACGTTATGCCTCTTGGCATCCAGATCCACATTCTCCTACAGTTGATGCTCTCAGTGTATCATGGGGACATGAATATTTTTATGCGTTCCCTCCTTTTAGTCTAATTCCAAAATGTCTATGAAAAATCTCCAGCGAGCAGAGGGAAGTTTAGTGGTCCCTGCATGGCCCACACAGACGTGGTACCCCATTCTACTCCCGATGTTAGTTCAACGACCCAAGTTGTTGATTTGGAACCCACAGGTGAAGCTTTTTGAATCATCCATTGAACAAGGTCCACAGCATGGAAAACAAATTAAAGCTGATGGTTTGTCCTGTGTCAGGCAACACTAAAAAGCACGTTCGTCGTAAACTGGATGGAGAGCTTGGAATGAGTTTGGTCATTTTTCACGTCACTATAAAACTAGTAGAGAACTTTCTTCATTTTGCTCAAACTTTGGTCAGGAAAACCAATAAAAGTGTTAAAAATCATTTAGCTACATCTTGTGCAGGTCCATCATAGTTTTTCAGTATCTGTGGACAACTTTCTTTAAAAAAAGATACACAAGAGATTTAATTTTGGTGATGTCGTGATACATATTTACCAAATAGATATTTATGTGACGCAGTGATAAGTTTCATACTCATGTGGTACAAAATTAGCTTTTTGATTGGGCAATTCGAATTTGAGTCATAATATTACCTTTTAAATTGCTTAACAATTATTTGCAAGCTGCTATGACACCGGACAGACTGGAAGACCTTGTTCAGAATTCACAGTATCACAGAATAGAAAATTCACTCTATATAAATCTCTTGTCACGCTTTACGCAGTTTGGCGCGCTCGTTCCAGTGCCCTAAACACTTTCCATCCACCACTGATCGTTTTCATGATTTTAATTTGACATTAAGAGCTACTTCATATTTGTTAAGTTTTTGTTATACACCCTGTATAATATATCATTTATTGACTTCCAGACCGTCCACTCAGAGGATTAGGCAGATGTTACATGCAGCGGAGACAAGATCTTATAAAATTCGGGTAGCATTTCACCAAGTGCCCTCGCTCACGGTCTATAAATAATAAATGTCCACCGCTGAGATACGCTGTTAGGGAAGCAGTCGAACCAATTCCGGTTATTCTTCTATCGTGCCTTGACACAAATAAGGACAACCATTATCTCGTGACTGCATTATTGTATGAGATGATTGTATAACCCGGATTATCATTCTCTTTACGTGCATTCTCAATTCTAATCATTCATCGTTTTGCATGGAAATGAGCATATAAGTTAAACGGTAGATAAGTCTAGTTTCATAAAACAAATTTGTACATTACATGAACAAAAAACAAGCTAAATCCTTTTCTCGACTAAAATTCTTTAAGCCGCCTCAAGGCACGAATAGAAGTGAAGAAGTTATTATAGTTAGCTAATTATTCATGAGAATAGTGAGCCAATTCATATCTAACATATTCCTATTCTGATAATTCCTTCTCCTTCAACACTTTCCTCAATATTTTGCCACTAGGTGATTTCGGGATCTCATCAACATACTCTATTCCACCACGTAGTTGCTTGTATGGAGCGACAATCGTTTCCATATAACTATGTATTTCCTCTTCACTAACATCTTTCGCTACAACAAAAGCTTTCGGCAATTCTCCGCATTCTTCATCAGGTATACCGATAACCCCAGCATCTTGAATTTTTGGGTGGGCTACTAACATAGCTTCAAGTTCGGCTGGTGCAACCTAAGAAATCATTTAATGGTGTTACATTGTATTTTTCAGAACTGCAGTCAACCTAAATTTGCTAAACTTTGAATCCCCTTCCCCAAATTTCGACAATTTGGGTTGTAACGGCTAGCACCTACAAATTCTCAAGGACGTACAAGCAATGACACAGAACTTATATTTCAATACCTGATAGCCTTTGTATTTTATCAATTCTTTACATCGATCAACGACATAAAAATAACCTTGCAAATCATAATATCCAATATCACCAGAATGCAGCCAGCCATCGGAGTCGATAGTTTCATTTGTTGCTTCGGGATTATTATAGTACCCTACAACGATAAGGAAATGTAGAAATACACTTCACTTACATAGTTCAAAAATAACGCTGTCCCGCCTGCTAATGTGAAATGTTTTCCACGTGCAATTAGCCTTCTTTTTTCTACCTCACTACATTTCTTTCTTTTCAGACGGCACGAACTCGTGGATATTTCATATTGGGCAAAGACAAAAATTAACGATGTAAGGGTTGGAAGTTTTTGCCAAAACTGAAAACATATTCTTTTAAGTGTCAGCCAGCTACAAATAATGAAAGTTCCTAATAATTCGTAAAGCATGGTGCGTGATAGGAATATTTAACAATTGTACCATAAGCCCGAGTCGTATATGAGCTGGTAGCCGACGAAGTGCGTATTGTTTCATAATACAGTCCTTTATAATATTGTTTTGTAATATAGCAGGTAATTCTGAAAAAATTATACCTATTCTGCAATAATAAAAATTTATTTGAACACAATCCATTGTCAAAACTTGCCATAAATATCATAGGCGGGCCCAAAAATGTCTGCAAATGTCGCGCACCGCAAGCACAAGCGTATATTGTTTGCATATACAAATAACTTACATTATATAATTATTCCGCCTGCCAAAACGAAAAGAAGCACAAGGCTGTTACTAGAGCGTTCATTGGGGTGGGGTATATTCACTTATTTCTGTTCTGCCCCACGAACTCCTATTTAAATCAGTTATTATTAGGGTACCTTCCAAGGCATTTTAAGACATTGTTAGCACATTTTATGTAATCACTAAAATAACCAAAAATCAATGTCTGAGTGAGTGAGTCAGTCTGAGTCCTAGTAAGATTGCATTTTTTTAGAATTTAATTTAAATTAAAGGCTTTCATAGTGCAACCAACATATGGCTGTTTTATTTTTGGGTAGTTGCAAGTAAAGAAAATTTTGCTAAAAGTGTATACAATACATAAATAAATATATTAACCTGACTGCATCATTTAAATCGATTCTGTAGCACACTGCCTGAAGTCTCCACGATATAATTTGTTGGGAACTTTAGACTAACATGCATATGTATTTCTGGAATTGGAATGTTAAATTAAAAAAGTATTTGCTAATAAGTAAAAGACGTTTGGAGGTATTTTTCGTTGTTGTTTATCCTTTTCAAACGCTAAAATTCCATTTTTCTTATTAAAAACCCTCTTGCAGTATTTGTGCTGCCATCTTGTTTTTGTTACTCGCCGTATATGACATACAGATTATACTTCAAGACAGACGCCTCAACGGCCTATCAACACGATATAATTTGTCGCATACGATTCTCACTCTGGTGTTTGTGATGGAGTAAACACGCGTAAAAAACGTCAGATTTCAAATTCGTCATTAGTGAATGAGTAAAAAAATGACATTAGTGCTCGTTCTCATACGCCAGATTGAGGATCGTATACGGCAAATCGTATCGTATAGATAGGCCTCATCATCAACTTTTTTTCGCTCAAACCAGGTAAAATACAGCGATTTGAAGTTTGAACGACACACGTATCATTAGTCTCCACACGCTCAGTTCTTCTACGCCATTTTATTTCGCTCCCGAAGAAAATCCAACCTCTAATTCAGTCATCCCACCTGTTGTCATGGTTCCTGAGGATCGCCAAGGTAACATTAACCCAGCTTTAATTGTACATAATTTTTTTAACCATCCAGAAGCTTTAATTATGCTCCGTAGAGCAATTTTATCTGAGGATTCTTGTCAAGCGCCCAAGGCTCACCATCCTCAATTAAATAATGTCGGAGCGCTTAAGGCTCAAGAAACGGAAGCAACTTTCGAAGGCCAGGCGATTAAAAGGCCACGAAGAGCAGACAGTCTCCTGATAGCGGAGACTGATGATAATGCAGAGTTGAAAAAAAGGACGGCATGCCCAATCTTCATCTTGCTGGCAGGAGTCCGAAGATCTGTCTTCATTTTTGGATCGGATACTACTCATCGTTTGAGGAAAACTCTGTAGAAAGTTTCCCCGTCCTGATATGGACTCTGTTTACACACAAAACTTGGTTGACTACCTTACTAGTCTAGTACCAGGGGTAAAAGCTGTTGACAAACACAAATTCTTTAAGGATACATAACTTGATGCCCTTGGTCCAATAAGCCAATTGTTTGAACATATTTTTGGCATTTTGCTTCAATGTAATCCTGGTGATACAATTGACCTAACACATGAACAGGTGTTTATTGAGCAATACGTCTCCTTTACAGTCACAAGAGAGACGAAATGCTGCCACAGGGTACCCCGATCTCTTTGGTATTAGAAGAATTCTTACAAACGGCCGTAACGTGTTTGAGGACCGTTTTTTGAGCCGGTCGCACACACTTTCAAAAGGTTCGAGGGAACCTTGAGCTCGGTGCACAGAGAGATTCCCACAGTTTCAGACACATCAACTTTTAACCCAGGTTCAGGGGTCGGGGAAGGAGTCACAGAGTATCTTACCGCCAGCGACCTCTCAGAGCAGCAAGGTACTTATTACCCTTTAGGGGGTCACCTAAGGCATTACTTTAAAAGCTGGGCCCTAATAACTAACGACCCATGGGTTCTCGAGACATTACCGGGATATCATATCAATCTATTGCAGGTCCCATCCCAACATGCCTTCCCTTTACCACTTGTTCACAACCAAGAGCAGAATGCTCTAAGATTTAAAAATCCATCAGGTGCTGGACAAGCGGCTATCCATGTAGTCTACCCATACGAAAAAGAGCAAGGTTTTGTCAGCGCCCTTTTTCTAGTCGAATAGAAAAGAAAGAGTGTCAACACCTCCTAGTTTTGCAGGTAGTTACAATGCGAGAATTGGCCAAGGTTCTCGGTCACCTTACATCCACCATCAAGACTTTTTTCCAGCTCCCCTAACGCCACTTACAGGAAGACTAAAACAAAGCTCTAGATTTACATAACACATACGAACATTCCACCCCACTGACCAATCAAGGAACTGGTATAGTTTCGGGGAGTCCAGACTTAATTTTAGAGACGTGGCTCTGAAAACGTTGTGGAGCATTTTGCATGGAAAATGGAAGTGGTCTCAAGCAGAAAGTTCCCTGCACATAAATTGTTTGAAACTTCGAGCCGGAGCCTTTGCAGTAAAAACTTTTACCAAATGCAACGCCACAAGACTTTTCGCCTGCCAGTGGACAATGTGTTTGCAGCACACTACATAAACAAATTTGGAGGCACAAACTCCCCCGTTCTGGCTTGTTTTGCACTCGATCTTTGGGATTGGTGGCACTGTTAACACCTCTCTGGCAGTTCCAGCCATGGCATCCACTTCTCTTACAGAATTGTATTGCAGCATCAGTTCTGTTACCTCATTATCAAGGTCTTTTTCCCCACCAGACAGAGATGTACCAACTAGAGACAATCACCAAGTAGCAGGTGGCTGCTATCAGCCAATCCTACGTTAAAGCAGATATTTCCCAATCAGCTCAAGAGCTGTTACTGGCGCAAAGGCACAGCCACTACCAATGTTTTCGCTTGTTTCGCTTGGAGAAAATAGGATAGCTAGAGTGGTGGGAGGGAAACTAATTCATTTTTTGCTCCAGTAGAAGCAATTCTTGAGTTTTCAATATCTGAATTTATCTCAGAAAAAGCTTACAGACAACTAAATGTATATAGATCGGCTATGTCAAGTACCCATTCTCACATTGATTTCGCGCGTGTGGGAGAACACCCGTCAGTTGTTCAGCTCTTAAAAGGTGCTTATAATATGAGACCAACCCTACCACGGTATTCTAGCATGTGGGACGTTGGTGTCATGTTGTCATTTGTAGAATCCTTAGGTAAAAATGACCATTTGACGCTTAAGGGTCGACTTATCGCAAAAATTAGGCCTTCTCCCACTAACCGCAATTGAGAGGGTTTCTGAGGTAATCGCTCATGACCTGCACTATCGGCATTATTCCTGATGGTGTAACGTTTCACCTTCCGAACTTACGGTTTAATCTTTGTTTCATGCTAGTTTTCCAAAAACCCTAAACTGTGTGTCATAGGCGTACGGGCTTGTAAATTTTAGGGGGGGGGGGGGGGGGGGGGCGGACGTCAGTCTGCCCGGCGAGCGCCGATAGCGCGAACATTTTTAGGGGGTTCAGGGGTTCCCCCCGGAAAATTTTGAAAACTAATCCTGCGTTGTGGGGTGAGATTTTGTGCATGAAGAGGGTGAGGAATTTTGTCCCGTTTATTATATTAGCTTATAAATATTGTCAAAAGAAATGTGAGGCACGGTGGCTTCGATGGCCAAAAACATCAATAATTCTGTCCATGTCATTTTCAAGAGTTCTATTAGTATATGCTCGTTCCATGCAAAGAAGAGAAATGCTACTTAGACGTTCTTGACCCATTGTGGAACGAAGGTACGTCTTCACTCTTTGCAACCCACTGAAAGATCTCTCTGCCGAACATGGCGTAGCTGGGATGGTTGCCAAGATAGAACTTGCTTTGTAGAAGACTGGCAGGACAGTATGAAGTCCGTTTTCGTACAGGGTCTTCACCACGGCTGCAGCTCTCTTGATTTCATGTGAAACAGGGTTATCAGACAAAAAGTTTCGGAATATCTGCACCAACATTGAACAATGTCTGACGGAAAAGCATGTTTATTTTAACGCGATGACATCGGAAAAGCATGTTTATTTCAATTATTTTTTGTCACCTTTACGCATGCATATTATTCATCTAGCCATGTTTGAATATTTATTAATATTTCACGATTTTTCTGTTCATAATATTTGTTAGATGCATGAAAGAACAAATTGATTTTAGGCAAACAGGAAGATTGCCCGATTGCCCGACGCTCAAGTACAAATTGCCTGACTAATTAATATTTCAGACTAAGCTAGGGGGCAGCAGCCCCCCAGCCCTCCCCCCCCCCCCCCGCCTCGTACGCCTATGCTGTGTGTGGTTGAGTGGTTGTGGTTGACAATAGGCTTTCGTCCTACCGATCCTTCTTTGCCTAACAAACCTTTGCAATCGCATATAAAACCCCACAAACCAATCCCTCCTGACACCTTGTTAGGTGGTCGTTAAAGGAAATAATTTCCAAGGCTGATACTGATACATGTATATTTAAAGCCCATTTTGTCTGGGGAGCTGCAGCTATGTCCTCATTTAACATGGCAGTTTCTCTTCAAGATATACTAAAACTAGCTGATTGGTCCACCGATTCTACATTTGGACGTTTTTGTTACAAACCGACAATTCAGCCACTAGTAGCTCTGTCCCTGATATATGGTAATCACGATTCAAAATAACACGACTTTTGGTCTTTTTAAAGATTGCAGCCTTATTTTGGTTCCGTGTTCTCATTTGGTCGCTTGAAAATGGCGAAGAACCGAGCGCGTGGGGACGTATGGGATGTTCAGTAAAGTTCGGTATGTTAATTTACGTTATAGTTCAAACTTCATTTTTTACATAGTTTAGAGCGAAATAAAGTTGGTTACGCTTTATTATCTTCGTTTCCTTTATTCTCCTATAATCCATTTTATACTTCAGGCCACAAGCGGCCCTTGCATACTTTGTTATTATAAATAACACTAGCGGTAATGTCATCGTAATTTTTTTCGAGTGAAAAGGGGAACGAAGCGATTGGGGGGGGGGGGGGGGGGAGAATTCTGGTCCCGAATGCAGGGCCAAACGCCTATTGGCTAAACCAGTAATTTGTAGTTCACTGGGTTGAACGAATTCCTCATTAGCAACCACGTTAGCAACAGCAGGAACCCTGCATAATTTTTTCCTCACTATTGTTTAAGGTTGTTTTGCCGGCTGTGTAGGCAAAGGAGTACCTTTTCCATAATTTTTACCACTTTAAACAGTTCAGAATGATATTTTAAATATTTTTACGGGGCAAAAAGCCTAAAAAATCCACCTAAAACGGCTTATCTTTCTTTCGGAGACCATGAACATCCGGGGCTTAATTTCCGCCCCCAAACAACACGTTCCCCAATTTTTCCCTTGATGCCCCCTCTAATGTTATAATCTTTCTGGTATATCAGCTAATATACAGTGAAAAAGGGAGAGAAAATTACCTTTCATTACTTGAGGCCCTCTGATACATATCTCGCCTTTTTCATTTGCAGTTAGAGTTTCTCTCGTTTTTAAATCAATCACCTAGAGGATTCAATGTAACAAATAAAACTACTCACAAGGATGAAGGAAGAGAGGTTTTAAAGCTAAACAACAGTAACAATTAACAAAATCTACAGCAGCGTACATTGCAGTAAATAGCAACTACAATGATACACGACTTTAAAAAAATACTTGGGTATTGGAGTATTTTAGCTATCTGGAAGGCCATTAACCTCTAATGTCAAGTTAATGTAAAATGTGTACTAGGTCAGTAAAGCCTTGCAAAAGTGAACGTAAAGGTTCTGTGGTTCTATTGCATGCATGTATTAATGTTATTCTACCTTAACTTCGGTACTAGGAAGCACTAGTCCAGATGATCCAGGTCCTCGTTTATCAGTACTATCTGCTATTGCTCCAGGGCTAGTCTCTGTTAGACCATAACCTGATAATAAGCAATACAGTAAATAGTATCCAATAGTGTCCAATAATTAATACAGTAGTAATAGTAATAGTAATAGTAATAGCAATAGCAATAGTAATAGTAATAGTAATAGTAACAGTAACAGTAACAGTAACAGTAACAGTAACAGTAACAGTAACAGTAACAGTAACAGTAACAGTAACAGTAACAGTAACAGTAACAGTAACAGTAACAGTAATAGTGTAGTGTAGTGTAGTGTAGTGTAGTGTAGTGTAGTGTAGTGTAGTGTAGTGTAGTGTAGTGTAGTGTAGTGTAGTGTAGTGTAGTGTAGTGTAGTGTAGTGTAGTGTAGTGTAGTGTAGTGTAGTGTAGTGTAGTGTAGTGTAGTGTAGTGTAGTGTAGTGTAGTGTAATATTTAAAACACGCGCAGGAGTGCTTTATCAGATATACAACGCGAGGCTTCGAATTGCGAATGTTTTAAATGACTTCTAAATCTATTCATTTTATACCCATCTTGCCTGTTTGTATATAAAAGAATTTTCAATATAGATGTTGTATAAGCCGAGAAAATCGAAGTAAAAGATTTGTGAAAATCGACATGTGTTTTATCTCATATATAGACTCTAGTCATGGCTATGATTTCCTTTGTGTTTTTCTCATGAATTATTGAGGTTTAGAAATATATATATAAATTGTATGATTTCATAACATTTGAACTATTCTGACAATTGTTGTTACTCAGAGTTTCATGCAGTAGCAATTTTCAAACAACTAAAGGTTCCGTTGATTATTGTTTGCTTGCGCAACTATGCAGGTACGCATGCTGTCGTGTTCAATCACAAGCGCGCGGTGACTTTTACGCGGGTTAAGTCTCCCGCCAGAAACTTTCTTTCGTGCTGGCATTTTGGAAATACCTCGCTTCTTTTATTCAGGAGATTGTTTTTAACAGGCTTCAGGATATGCAGCTTCTTACTGTCACGCAGGTTACAGTTTTTTGATCCAGTCGAATACGCATTCGTTTGTTTCACAATGGACCATTTGATTTGGAATGCGCAGTTACGTTGTTTTAGTGCCCAAACATACTTTCATAGCTCGGTTTCATTTCGGTAGGCTTCGTTGCGGATGGACTTTTGGTGGTTTCTGTGACGTTCCTTGAATGCGTTCGCTGTTACACCAATGTATTGCTTCAGCTCAGCGCTGTCGGTCGTTATTTCCGCTTTATAAACGATGTTCCTGGTTAGGCATTTCCCTTCGAGTGGATATATGTCTTTTCTTTTACAATTCCATGTTTTTCGATCTATAAACAATCTCCTGAATAAAAGAAGCGAGATATTTTCAAAATGCCGGCACCAAAGAAAGTCTCTGGCGGGAAACCTACACCCGCGCAAAAGTCACCGCGAGCTTGCGATTGAACACGACAGCATGCGTACGTGCATGGTTGCGCAAGCAAACAACAATCAATTGGGTATTTTATCCAACTGTGATTTAACTCTGTAACATGCATTTATCGACCCTCAACTGAACCGATCGCGGATTATCGATACACATGTTTGGGTTAAAAAACTTTGTTTCAGTAGCTGTAATAGTCTACAGTGACTGCTGGATCGAGCAGCTATAGCTAGTCGTAAACTGCCAGTCGAGGTTGCTCTAATAAAGCTTCACTATATTAAACGGCCAGTCAGATTTAAAGGCAAACCGTAAGATACATAAACGCATTCTTGTTTTTAAATTTTTCAATGACCTAGTTCTCCAAAAGTTTAAATACAGCTCAATATTGAATGATCTTCAAAATTTGTGACAACTTTGATAAGGATTTCCTAAAGCTGTAGTCTTGAATTTTCATATTTTAGGCAAATGTCCTTTCGTAGTTTAAGCTATTGAAAATGAAAAATAGATGGTAAATGGATTTTTGTGAGATCACTTGAATAATTGGCTTCAAATTTGGGCGATGCGAAAACTCGGAACACGGGGGAATATCGAGGAATATCACTCAATATTGCGAAATTTGCCAGAATTTCGCGGAATTCCCCCGGAATAAGGCGAAAATTCCCTCAATCTTTCTATTCAAAAAGAACGAGGCATCGCATCAGAGACATAGCTTATACAGCCATTTCAATTAAAGTTGTCTTTCCAAAAGCATAAACTGTTAACTACGAGCGCGCAACGGACGATGCATGAATTGTTTATTTAGGCCCTAATTCTCAGCGAATTACCTTTAATTGTAGCAAGTAAATTTGACGTCGTAAGTTTCCTATGTGCCCTGGATGCTGTTTCAAAGAAATAATTCCGAGTTTGGAGGTGAAAATAAGCGATAACCCGTCATCCCTTGCGCACTAATAGTTTACAGTTCATGCTTTTAGAGAGACAACCTTTATTGAATTACCTGTAACGAAATACTTGTGTGCTACGCGAAGCTAAGTTAATTGACCGATAACAAAATATCTTTACCTGATCCGATATACAGGCATTTTCTGAAGCCCAAATAGTAGGTGTCGGCCCGAAATATGAAAAAAAGACTTAAGCTTCTTTACAAAGAAATCTTGAAAGCATGTCCCAAATTTTAAAAATCATTCAAATTCTTGAAGTATATTTAAACTTTTTGAAAGGTACTCTAGGAAGAACAAAAGCTATTACTAAAAATGCAACGTTTGGTGGCAAAATAAGGAAAATATAAATTGGCGAAGTTTCTAAATTTTATAGATTTGCATAATACGCGCGCGGAAGAAGTTTATTTTTGAGCTAAAATTGCCACGAAAATGGCAATGTTTTGCCCGCGCAATACAAATCTATACAAAATTTGCAAATTCCAAAAGACTATATTTTCTAAATTTTAAAACATTTCGTCACCAAACTTTGCAATTCAGCTAATCTTATGATCCTCTTTCTAGCTGTAGTACAATATTTCGTTCTTCCAGCCTAGATCGAAGGCTACTGTAGTTTATTTTGCAAATTGCCCATTCCAAGTAGCCTGGTTTATTATTGTTCAGTTCCAGCACACTGCTCGCTGTTTAGTATGCTCTCTTGGCTTCACTATAGTTGTTGAACTGAATACAAGTGAATATTTACCTTGCCCAATTGATATAGTTTTGTGGCGGGTGGAAAAAATTTGTTCCAAATCTTCTGAAAGATTAGCAGCCCCACAGAAGACACTATGCAAGGACGATATATCGTAATTGTCAACAACGGGGCTTTTGGCGAGAAGCAACATTAACGGAGGAACCACAAACCCTCGTGAAATCTACGTAAGAATAACGTTGGAATGCTTAATAACAGTTCTGCATGAACAAAGTAAACTACAGTAAGTTGTCAGGTCGTTCTCCAAGCTGACCAGTATTTTTCGGTAGCATTGATTAAGGTACGCGCATCTTGAGGGCAGATTGTGAGAGTGTAAAATGGTATGATACGGATTCCTATTTGTAGTGATTCCTATTTGTAGTGACTTGGTGTGAAGAAGTATTATTATCAAAAATTACCACTCGAAACCACATTTTTTCAACGTTGGGAATTGATTGAAAATGTGTTGAAATTTAATCGTATTTGGGAATAGAAACCGACAAATTTTAGCTAATAACGTAAGTAAAATTAATACATCTTACTTGTTTCTCGTGACATGCAGGTAATTGATTAATACTCCAAAGTTCGATTACCTTACCCTGTACATGTATCAGCTTTCTTTTGAAAAACACAAAACAGTAATGTTCCGAAAAAAACACCACTTGAGAAACGGAATTTTCCTGGAGAGTAGGGGAGATGCATTTCTTCGGACTCGGACATAGACTAACACCACGCAGACATTAGTATTGCGAGTGTCAGTCGGAGGAGAAAAATTAAACGACTTCTTAAGGGATTTACAAAAGGTACCAAAAGTATGAGTCTGCCCGTATTTTTTAAAGCTAATTCGAGACAAGATTACATACATTTACGAGGGCCCATTTATACAGCGTGCAAATATAACTAAAACGTTTCTTTGACCTCAAAAACAAAAACAAAAAGTTTGGATGACGAAACATCTGTGAACTTTGGGTCAAACTAAGTTTTGTTGTAATAAGTCGCGCCATCACCCAAATGTTGTACATAATGATAGATGGCTAAGGAATGTTTCCACCAAGTTTCGTCGACTTTGGAAGCAGCGCAATGCATTTTATTTACACAAATACTTATTACTTTGATCATAAATCATGAAAATACAATAAATATGAAAGATTTACTTGGGTTCTGTGGTTACAAACAAGCGTATTCGTGAAAATATTTACCCACTCCACTGTCAATTTTATCCCAAGATCTTAGTTTTTTCTGAGGCGGTTAAGATATTTTTGGATTTTATTTACAGAAATAAGACCTTATTTTCAGAAAATTGACCTGGCAACACTTGCGCGTGACTTTAAAACTATTTTCACGCTTGCACTTGCAGCTCCGATCCAGGGTGATCCTCAATGTTTTGTGGGTAGTTTTTTTCCTTCGAGAAGGACTGTATCTTTCAATTTTTTATTGGGACTATTCTATAATGAAGTACTATTGGATTTTTTTATCTAAATACACATGAAGACGAAGAAGTGGCATTTGTCGGACACAAAGTCCGCGAGACGTTGTAATAGCGGCATATTTTGGCTGATGATTAGAGCAAACAATTAAAATTGGAAATTAAATACACTGCGCTGCTTCAAAAGTCGACGAAACTTGGTGGAAATATTCCTTCGCCATCTAATCATCTATCATCATGTAAAAGTACAACATTTGGGTGACATTTCGGCAAATCGAACGTAAAAGAAAACAAGGGTACAAAATGTGGCTGAAATCGTGTTTTCGCGGGCGTAAGTGAAATACAATGAATAATATTTCAACAAAACAATGTTAATCCTTATGAAATCTACTATATATAACTATGTTGAATTAGGCACAGTTTTCATACTATGATCATTTTTATAGGAAATAAGAGAATTTAATTTCTGCTAGGTATTTTTGCAGGGGTGTATATTCTTCTATAATTCCCCTCCCCCAAGGGGGGGGGGGGAAGAAATCAAAGGCTCTTAGGGCTAGGGAAGAAAATCAAAGAAGAGTGAAAAAGAAGGGAAGGGAAAGAGAAAGGGAAGGAGAAAGGGAAAGGGAAGGGGAAAGCGAAGAAGGGAAGGAAGGGAAGAAAAGGAAAAGAGAATAAGAGGACAAATTTGCTAATGAAGGAGGAAAAAATATGTGGGGAAAGGAAGTGAAAAAAATGGACAAGGGGACCAATGCAAAAGAACTGAGAAACATTGGAATCACTCTGATAATACATGACAGAAGGCTATCAGGGGTGTATATTTTTAAATAGTTGTCGCCCAAGGCAGGCAGAAACGAAGTGTGTGAAAGGAAAAGAAGGGCAAGGGGAAGGCAAATGGGAAGGGGAGGGAGAGAAGAAAGTAAGGAAAAAAGTAACAGGTTAAACCTCACGATTTTTCTCGTATGTGCATTTTTAGTCGCGCTTTCCATCTATGCAGGAGTTCTCACTAAACAAACTGTATAAAATTGTTTTCAAAAACAGTGTTGTACTGCTTTATAGGCAATATCATGGACAATAAAACAAATACAGTTGTTTATTTTCACATATATTTCATTATCCATGTTTTGTAGAAGTATACCTAGCAACACTAGAAGAATAGAGTCACATTGCGAGAAAAATCATGGGACAAATTGAACAAATCTAATGAGGGGACTGAATTTTAATGAAATTAGTTTATATTCAATATTTATGTAATCATGTTGGCATGTGAATAAGCAATGGAAATTGACTGATTGGGGATAATTTTATGGGGAAGATAATCAAAGCCGAAAAGAGGGGGGGGGAATAGAATCAAAAGTCATTGAAGAATATACACCCCTGTATTTTTGTGAATTCATGAGCATAATTAGGTCCCGACCAGGCATGGTGCAGAGTGATTTTTTGGTAAAATGTTATACTATACAATTTTCCCTTCCAATGACCACCCCTAAAAGCAACCTTTACAAACACTATTAGCACTTCAGAAATGCTGTTGCTTTTCGGAAGTTAGAGCATTCTTGGCACTGCCATTTAAGAGTGGGGTCGTTTTAAGGACTTTTGTCCTGGATTCGGCTTTTGGCACACTTGTCATGTTGAATGCCATGGTCAATTTACCCTAAAACAGTTGAGATTATCTCTGATAAATGAAATGCATACAAACTCCTATACAGGTCCTAGACTACTTGTCATAACATAATTTGTAGATGGTGGATTTTTGCAAAAGCAGGGAATTCATATTTGATTAAAAATGAACATTTCACCCTTCAAAACTCCCCTTTTTAAAACCTAATGAATCAAACAGCAACCATAAGTCAAGTTCTCATAACAACAATAGGAATTCAAATTGCTTACCTTTAAATTTTGTATTGCCTCTAAAACCAGTTCTAGCTCAAACTTGGGTAAACTTACTACAGGTGCTCCTTTATAGAGAGACGAACCCATAACAATATTAAATCCATAAATGTGAAAAAACGGTAGCACACCTAATACACTGTCATTAAAAGTAGTAAGAAGGTATCCTGGTTTGTCAGCAAATTGTTGTATGTTCGCAGATAGGTTAAAATGGGTTAGCATTACACCTTTTGGTAGACCTGTCGTGCCGCTTGAATATGGCAATATAGCCACATCTTCTTTTGGGTTTATCTCAACATCTTTTGGAAAACTTTTCCCATCATCTTCAAAAAGCTGGGACATTGGCCGACAGCCCTCAGCTTCTCCTACGACTATCACTTCCTTTAATCCACATTGTTTTGCCGCTTCTTTTGCAATGGATGCGAAAGCTGGAACTGTAAAAATATACTTGGCCTTTGTGTCTTTCAACTGATAAGTCAACTCATAAACGGTGACCATACTAGATATTAACGTGGCTATACAACCCAGAGACATTATGGATAGGCTGATAATGGGATATTCTGCAACATTATGACAAAATATGGCACACACATCTCCTTTTCTAAAGCCAAGTTTGGTCAAAGCTGAGCCTAATCTGATCGTCATTTCTTGCAATTGAGGGTAGGAGTATTGTTGTCCAGTAATGCCATCAATCTCAATGAAATAATAAAACATTTTATAAGTACATTAGGAAGCCACTGATACATGCACCTTCAAATACCTCATTCAATATGCCAGAATATTTTCAATAACATAAGAGCATGCAGTAAGAAATATAAAGCATTGTATGTGTGTACTGTACTGTGATGCAAAATTTGAATGACAGAACTGGAGATGACTAGTTTGAACTACACTATGGTTTCACATACCCAGGTGTAAATATAGCCAGGTAAGTAACTCATAATTTGTGTGTAGCTAATGAATGAAAATCACCTGAGTCATTTGAGGGCTAATCACATACTTTGTTGCAACAAAACATTTTTGTTAAAGCTCACATTTTCAAAAAAGTTATCAACATGTCAATTTGTGTATAGCTAGCACTGACTCTTGGTATGCAATAAATCTTTCAGGATACAGCCAGTGGGGACAAGTCCCTCTATATATAGTAATTTTAATAATTGATTTTGAGATTTTCCTAAATCTGAAGTGAAAAGTGTGGTGGTACAATTATTGTTTAAATTTCTAACAGGCACAAAAATCATCAACATTTGGCTTTAAGATGATCAATGATACAGCAGACAATGTCACCAACCCATGTCCCGTGCCATGGAATGGTCTGTAGCATAGCCAGTCTGATGATTTAGTCCCACTATGCAAATATTCTCATGTTTATTGCCTGTAAAAACAACTTTGAAATTTTCATAGTAGGGCTAAACTGTAGACCAAGGGAATTGTAAACCAAGGGGAATGGTGAATGATTCAATATTCGTTTGTTATATATATACTTTCAGGCTCCAACATGGTGCCAAGGTTTGACGTGGCATATTATTAGTATCTCCCAGCTATCTTAACATCTTGCCCTGTAGCCACAACTGTTGAAAGGAAAACCATAAATAATATAGTTACATACCATAGCGGGTTTGTTACCAAATGTATCAAATTTGTCAAATAAGAATGCTGGGTATGATTTATCTTCAACGAAATCTATATCTGAGTCCTTGCTTTTAGTGATATTAGAATTGCTTGATGTTTTTGCATATCTTATTGGCTGACACACATTAAAACTATACAAATAGAGAAATTAATACAGATCAAACATTTGGTCAGCTTATGCAGCGAACCTCCAACGCCCAAAATATCGATTTTAGAGCCGATCGAGCACTACTAAAGTTACGTGAATGACATACCGAACAAAATACTTCGATCCAGGCACGGTAGCCAACGTTGTTCGATACGAGCCAAATAATCTTGCTTGTCTTAATAAAAGAGCCATCTTGTATCAATGAATCAGGACCTAGAATCAACGCACTCGTAGTGCAATCTACTTGGGTACTAAATATTTCCTGTCAAGGTTTCGTGTTTCCGTGTTTCGCTCGCGCACGAATGAGCGGCAATCTCCCAGGGGGGAGGAGAAGTTGTGCTTTTTGTCACGCAATAACCAATATCCGATAGGTTACAATAGCACCGATAATGTAGTGCAGTCACGAAAGAAGAGCTACCAATCATATATTCGTTGTACTTGTAAGATTGGAACTACCAATCAACTATTTCGTGACCGTAATAGTGTGTGTCATGGAAATATAACCCAATAACACAGCACGGTTACACAAAAAAAGAACGAATTTGATTGGTCGTTCCATAGCGTGATATACCCAGATCCATGAGGGTTGTATTTCCATGACACGCACTAATGCGATCACGAAATAGTCGATTGCTCGTTCTTACAAGAGCGACAAATTTGTTTGGTTGTTTTTATTTCGTGACTGTATTACCGTAATCAACCACAGCCTGGAATGCGTCATTATTTGGCATGTTGCAAAAGCTGATTGGAATGGACTTTTAAAATATGAACTGGACTCATTTGTAAAACATGAACTGGACTCATTTGTAAAACATGGACTGAAACTTTAGTGTGTAAATAATGATCAATAATCAACCAACGTTAGGGATGGTAGCGTTTCTTGGCCAATGTTCCCAACGAGCCCAGCCTAGACCCATGTTAAAATTTCCATGAAATATCCATCAAAGAAAATCAGAATAGATATATAGTATTTTATAACCATATTGTAGCAATAACGTTGTCCTGTTCCATTAATATCAACATGAAAATTGATTATTTGCACCTCAAGTCAATGTTATTATTATTTTGGCACAAAGTGAGGAAATAATCTGCAAGCATAGTACTATTGCTGTCCTAAATATTTCAAGTGTTTTGATTGGTTAATAGTTGTCGGTGAAATCGTCATATCCGCTTGGTAGTTGCCTTGATTTCGGGTTATGACTTCACTGTGTTATATTGAAAACAAATATACGACATTATGAGTCATTTCGTCGTATATTAAAAAACAATGTAGCACGATATCACGTCACGCTAATTTTTGCGGGTTTTGTCAATACCGGGAAAACACAAAATGGCTTCCTCAAAGGAAAGGTTCGGCCTTTTAATAAATAATAGAACAATTATTGAATTCAGTTCTCGCAGGATATGAGGAATTACTAAGGCCTCTGTTTGTGTGATGACACAAACCTCTGCCTTAATAATTCCTCATATCCTGTGAGAACCGAATTCAATAATTGTTTAATATTATACTCCCAAACACACCCTAACATCTATACCACTTATATCGCAGAAATGGATGTTGAGTAGAAAATTGGATTCATAACAATTTACCTCTTTCTACGATTAAAGTAGCAAAAAGAAGCAAAAATACTTAGTATTTAAAGGCAAATGCTAAAATTTCCATGAATTTTTCTTTTTTATCAAAAATTCCATTTCGATCAATTATGGACATTTCCATCAAAGTGGAAACCGCGAGACCTGTGGTCCACTGAGTGGACAGACTCCACTGCTATGGCTTAAGGTGATCTATGACAATACTTTTGGAAAAAATTCAACTTTTCAAAATAACCATATCATACATGTTGACCATTGCATTTTCATTTCCCGATGTTTTTTTTTCACTTAGGCAAAGAAAACACGAAAATATTAAAAAGTCTATCATTGTCAAGAATTTTTGTCCTTAGCAACGGTTATAACAACGAAATGTTATTGAATAACCTATGCTATTGGACAGTTAATGACCTCTACTCGGTAGGTAGCAATTGCTTTTGCAGGTTGGCTAACTGAATGACGTCACAAGGCTCGCTTCTTCGCCCCGCTCCCAAATTGTTCGCCACTCCTCTGCCTCAACCACACCTATCAAATGGCGCACATTAAAAGACAAACAGCATTAGAAGGCCCTGCGGGTCTTCAACACAAGGCTGCGGCATTTATAAACAACGTATGCTTGTATCACATTGTTCGAACAGGAAAAGGTTCAATCTTACAGATTTAAAAAATTTATTTATGTTAAAGGGAAATGGCAACAAAAAATTTTATTGTCTCATTTGAAAGAGACTCTAAAACAATAAATAGAAGTCTATCGCAAAATTCTTATATCTGTTTTACTTCGGGAGATATTCTCACCTAAATAATCGAACTGTCCGCCATCTTGGACTAATTTTTCACCTCATTAGCAATGTTTTGGTGACGTCACAACAGGGATAAGCCTGTCGAAAATCCTCCTAAATACCTACCAACAATCAAATATTGTTTGAAATCCTCTCAGTCCATGCTAAAATCCGAAACACTTGCCGTACATGCGGTTATGAGAGCATATTAACCATTGTGTCGCGTGATCCCAGATGTGACCTATCGTGCATATCCACAAATATCCAAGATGGCGGACAACTAAAGATTTCAAGTCAAAATATCTCACCAAATAAGGCAGATATAAAAATTCTGTAATAGACTTCTATATATTTATTTGGAGTCTCTTTCAAATGAGACAATAAAAATTTTTGTTGCCATTTCCCTTTAATTGTTCTTTCTATCCAAAGATTTGACTATCAAGTTGTTTATATGAGCTGTCCCTAATTTCCCGTTTAATTTTCAGGCGGGGTCTGCGAGCAGGCTATCCCGTATAGAAATCCCCTTTCCTACTTGTAATTATTATTATTATTACCGAATATTTATACAGCATTAAAACTTCAGTTATTTACAAAATATTTATATAAAAATACAATGCAAGAACTGCTATCCATGTTTGTCCTGTAAAATCTCCTCCTTAATACTAACAGCTTACGAGTTGAAACTTATAAAATATTAGAAATATATGTAATTCATTTTCATTACAACATTTGCTTTTTGGTTTCAATATTGGCTAATTCTTTTGGATTTTTCTTGCTAATTCTAAAGCTATATATTTACGTCTATAATTCCAAAGGCAAAGTATTTCTTGAGAATTTAGCCTAAACTGTTCTTGAGTGTATAACTATTGATTCGTAGACAAAAATCTTAGAGATGAAAATAATGAAGTACTGCAGTACAGTTAAATAAGCTAATGACGATTTTGCTGCCCTTAGGACAATTCTTGGAAATTTAAAACCTGATGCAAGCTATTTTCTATTTATTTTATTATCCGATGCAAGCTATTAGGGGAACAAAAGCATCATTTTATAAAACAAACTTAGAAAATTGTACAAAAAATAAAGATGGCTGGAAATATATCAACGAACTACTTAATAGGAAATTACATACCACGACTATAAATGAACTTAAAGCTGGTGAAAGAACTATTACAGGAAATCAGAACATAGCTAATGAATTTAATAAATTTTTTTGTGAGATTGGACCCAGACTCTGCATTAAAGACATACCACTGAATAATGTTGATCCGTTGCAGTATTAGACTCCTAGTAAAAGTGAATTTTCTTTTAGAGCAATTTATGAAAGCGAACTAAATAAGGTGCTACAGAGCTTAAAACTATCTAGAGTTTCTGACCATCAAATTCTTTTATCTAAGCTTGAAGTATATGAGATAAGGAACCAGGCTCTTTAAATCATATTTAGATAACAGAACTCAAATCTGTGTAGTGGAGGGAATAGAATCAGAGCTAAAAAAAGTTATATGTGGTGTTTCACAGGGATCAAATTTAGGATTTCATGAAAAATCATATAGGGCAGCGTTTGCATGGAACAATTTACCTTTTGATGTAGTTTCTGATTATGAGTCTCTCTATTGCAAGATTTAAAAATTTAACTAATAACTATATTTCAACATTTTGGAAGATGGCAATTGAGAATATCTCAAGACAATATTAGTCATTTCATGACACTTGTTTGACTTTTGTGGAGTTGGGCTTGTGTATATGTCTTCATAAAACTTGTATAATTGTGCTGTCTGTGTATATTTTCTATATTTTTTCATATTTTTTATAGTATATTTCTAGATTCATTATTTTAGTAAATTGAAACGGCCTCTTGAAAATCAGACTTTGGCAGAAGAGAAGAGCTACCGTTTTAAAATAATTGTAATAATAATAATAATAATAATAATAAAAATAATTTTCATAATTCCTGCTCCTTCAATATTCTCCTCAATATTTTGCCACTAGGTGATTTCGGGATCTCATCAACATACTCTATTCCACCACGTAGTTGCTTGTAGGGAGCGACAATCGTTTCCATATAACTATGTATTTCTTCTTCACTAACATCTTTCGCTACAACAAAAGCTTTCGGCAATTCTCCGCATTCTTCATCAGGTATACCGATAACCGCGGCATCCTGAATTTTTGGATGAGCGATTAACATAGCTTCGAGTTCACCTGGTGCAACCTGAGAAATCGTATAATAGCCTAATAAGTTTATTTGAGGTGCATAGACAATCTGAATTTAGTTTTCATCTGACGTCATGGCCGCCATGTTGGTGTGCCAGAACAAAAGAATTTTAAATATGTTCTTTTGAAAGGTACACCAATATGGCCGTCATATTTATTATAATGCTGTAATGTACAGCTAGAACATATGAATACAATACTCTGAAACAGTTACAACATTTTTTGCATACCTGATAGCCTTTGTATTTTATCAATTCTTTACAACGATCAACGATATAAATATATCTATCCGAATCGTAATATCCAATATCACCAGAATGCAGCCAGCCATCAGAGTCAATAGTTTCATTCGTTGCTTCGGGATTATTATAGTACCCTACAATGATAAGGAAATGTGCAACTTTGATACCTGCCCCTACCTTACCTACGTGAAAATGTAGTTAGATTAATTTACATATGAAACGAGAGCATTAAAGAACGCATACGGGAAGGAGAACATAAAAGGAAAGCTCTTTGTTGCGACATAATTTGAAGTCAAGCATTTAGTTACCTTTCATTATTTGAGGTCCTCGGATACATATTTCACCTTTTTCATTTTCACATAAATTTTTGCCCGTTTCAAAATCAATCACCTGGATGATTTAGATTGTTTTCATTATAGTTTATTAGATTATACTAATGCAACAATTAAACTATACGTGGAAGTAGAGAAACACAATAGTCAGCAATTCCTTTGGAAATAATTCTTTAAAAATCTTGTTTGTATGAATAATAGTTTTCATTTCTGTAGTTTTAAAATAAATGGACCTGTAAAACAGTGGTTTAAACTTTAACCCAAGGTTAGCAGTTTCGACAATTGAGCCTGTCTTTACATTTATTTACTATTTAGGTCAACGCCCAATAGGTACTGGCGCAAATGAAGTGCTGCCTTGCCAGAACACGAGGGATTGAATATACCAGGTTTTGTAATTGGCATAGAGTGGCCTTGCTCAGGCCACTCAGATACAGAAATCCACTGGGAATGTGGAATTGAAAATTTTTTTATTACAAATAATTAAACAAGGAAATACAGTCATACACTGCTTCTCAACGTCTCAACTTTTAAATATAGTGTCACAGTAAACGTAATTTATAGTGTATAGTGTCAATTTAAGTCAATAACTATATAGTACTGTAGCAAGAATGTCAACAAGTATCAAGGAACTAACAATGACAGACAAAAACAAACCCTCGTACATAAAGCCTTCGAAACGTGAAAATAAGCTAAATGTTCCACCCTACCTTGACCTCGGTACTGGGAAGCACTATTCCCGATGATCCAGACCTTGGCCTATTTCCCGCACAAGCCACCACCTCGGTTTCTGTTAGACCATACCCTGAAAAGACAATATACCGTTCCTGTCAGACGATTCGAACGTTGTAACCCACTGAAATTGTCATTTTATGCATATAAAATGAACCCTGACCCAAACCCTAACCCTAGCCGTGAAAGTCCCAAAAATTTATTGGAAACAATAATCTGAATAATCTTACTGTTTGGTATAAATGCGGGACTCAAAGGACCTTCGTGAAACCAACCAGGTTTCATCGAAAATCAAATCAACAATACCATACCACAATTGACTAAACATTTAGAATTAAATATATTGTCCGAACATAGCTACATCTATAATATACCACATTTAATATCCCGGACCTCTAATCAATCGATAATAATATGAAATTTTACCTTAAATTATGACGTTCTTGTACTGCAATTTTTTAAATAACTTTGCCACTAATCTTAGTTTGATTTATATAATTGTAGTTGATAAATTTTTCATACATTGCCTTGGATTCTTTAGATATTTTAGTTTATCAAAGATATGCATCTAACGTTACAAGTTAGATCACGCAACATACAGTCATCAGAACGAACCTATAAAGCACTTTAAACTGGCTATTTTATATCCCACAATGAGTTAAAAAAAACATTGACACTAGTAGGTTTTGATTGTTACTTCCTTTATTACAAGTTAAGGCTTATCCCACTTGTGACGTCATGAAGCGTGTTTAGGAAGTTATTCAAGATGGCGTGCATATGTTTGGGTCAATATTTCAAGAGCCCAGCCTGAGGCTGGTTGTATAAAAAGTGATTAAAATTAACCGTGATTAGTAGCAATATCAACCAATCAGAACCACGTATTTTGTATTAATCACTATTTAACTACAAAACCACTGTGATTAAAAATTTCATACAACAAGCGCTAGATGTGTAAAGTTCTTTGAAATGAATCAAACTAAATTTTTAGTCCCAATTTCCTTTAGGTTTCCTGAAAACGATTGTGCCATTGTGTTCAAAGGTCTATGATTTCCTTGACCTCAGTACTCGACACTATCAGGCACTGCAGCTATGAACATTTTCATGAAACCTAGTTTTTTCTTTGCTTCGAGGTCACATTTCCTAGCTTACACTGAAGCAACTTGATGTTCACCGCACAAAAAATAGACAAAAAACGACTAGTAATGATACTTCCTCTTTCCTCACTAGAGCTCGATAGTCCTATGATCGTATAGATATTTACAATATTACAATATTTACCCTGTGTGATTAGTGTTTTCTTGTGGCGAGCAGAAAAAAATTGTTCTAAATCTTCTGAAAGAGGAGCAGCCCCACAAATAACGCCACGCAAGGACGTTATATCGTAATTGTCAACAATTGGGCTTTTGGCAAGAAGCAAGATAATCGGAGGAACCAGGTATCCCAGTGAAATCTATAAAAAAATGACGACCCACGGTTTAACTTCTTTTGTATTGCAATTTAATTAGCTAATAGGCTTAATCATTTATGCAAAAATACAAATTAAATTCAACACCCTATTTTTGCTGTAAACAAATATAATAAAGATAGAGAAAATTTTTCCCAATGAGATCTTCTGATAAAAGAAATACAGTCTAATTTCAAAAATTTTATTAAAACTAAATTTTGACAGAAAGCTTGTCATTCATCTCAACTTTCTTTTGAAGGGATGATCAATTTTAGCGCGTTTGACTTAACGAAGACACCTTATAAAAGGCAAAGTTCTACACAAATGATCATAGACTTTATGTTTTACACCAACATTATTAAATCCAGTTGAAAGACTGTAAATGCACAACAGATTAAATAGACTGTACTATATATACCAATAAATAAAAGCTCAACAAGACAAAGAATAAGTTTTGGCATACCTTAAAATTTTCTATTGTCTGTAAAAACAACTCCAGCTCAAACTTTGGCAAACTCACAACAGTTGCTCCTCTATAGAAACAGGTTCCCATCATAATACCAAATCCATAAATGTGGAAAAACGGTATCACGCCTAATACACTGTCATTAAAGGTAGTAAGAAGGTATCCTGGTTTGTCAGCAAATTGTTGTATGTTCGCAGATAGGTTAAAATGGGTTAGCATTACACCTTTTGGTAGACCTGTCGTGCCGCTTGAATATGGCAATATAGCCACATCTTCTTTTGGGTTTATCTCAACATCTTTCGGAAAACTTTTCCCATCATCTTCAAAAAGCTGGGAAATTGGCCGACAACCCTCAGCTTCTCCTACGACTATCACTTCCTTTAATCCACATTGTTTTGCCGCTTCTTTTGCAATGGGTGCAAAAGCTGGAACTGTAAAAATATACTTGGCTTTTGTGTCCTTCAACTGATAAGTCAACTCGCGAAGTGTGGCCATACTAGATATTAACGTAGCTATACAACCCAGAGACATTATGGACAGGCCGATAATGGGATATTCTGCAATATTATGACAAAATATGGCACAAACATCTCCTTTTCTAAAGCCAAGTTTGGTCAAAGCTGAGCCTAATCTCATTGTCATTTCTTGCAATTGAGGGTAGGAGTATTGTTGTCCAGTGATTCCATCAATCTCAAAGAAATAATAACATGTTGTAACAATTTAGTCTGGGTCAAATCATGAGATATTTCTTCTCAAGAGATCAATGTTCACACAATGTAACTTACATATTGTGATATAAGACTCTGTTACTCATCATGTTACAAACATACATATTATGATCACTATTTATCAGTCCGCCTGCCGTAGGCGTGGCGCAGTTTTAAATTCGCCCCATTTCTGTTTTTAATTCTTCGGTGTCGCAACTTGGGCTACTGCTCATGGGTGATACCGCTGGCACAAGCTGCGTGAGCCCATCTGATATCCAATTGCGTGCAATTATTATTCATGTATATAAATGCTAAGAATGCTGTAATTTAGAGTTAAATTCTACACACAATTTGCCGTTTATACTGCTGTATTTTAGCGTAACCAAACGTTTCCACTGAAATTATCAATTCGTTTGCCGTTTATTCAAGTTACGAACAGATTGAGCGTTTATACTATTGTTCGCGACTTATTTAAGCAGCGATTAATTAGTAGTAGCTATACAATAGACACTAGCTGTCTAGCTTGACTTTGTTTAAGATATATGTGCAAATACAGTCGAACCTCTATTAAGCGGCCACCCTCGGGGAATGGCCAGGTGGCCGCTTAATAGAGGTGGCCGCTTAATAGAGGTGGCCGCTTAATAGAGGTATGCCAAATATAGACAAAAATATAGTCAAATGTTCCTTTTATGAACTTAATTAAAGTAAAATATCGACTTCGATACAACAGTGTTCCTAAACTAATGGCAATCTGGCTCACAAAGATTCTAAAACGAGCGACAAATATTGGAAAAGTAGTCATCAAAGGCAAACGAGTATATAGAGGCGGTGGTTATGGTTTGGAAATTCTGTGTCAATTTATGGGGGATGCATTTTCAATAAGTTGGCTGAAAGAAAAGCTACAGAAACAGGGATTTGATGCTAAAGTAAACTAAATTAGAGGAACGGAAACGTAAATATTTGTTAGACAATACTTTAAAATTAGATTACTGCTAAACGATGTGTTGAGGGACACGTGTTGATTAAGATCTCAACAAACAGGTTTTTCAGCCGTTTAACTGTGGTGAAAACTGTGTTTGAAAAACTGGCTGACCGTTTAAAGGAGGTTATAATTATTAAAAAAACACTGCTTGGGACGACTTGAAGGTGGCCGCGGCCGCTTAATATAGGTAGCCGTTCAATGGAGGTCTTATCTTTAATAATATATACTTTATATTTTTGGGACTTTGACATGTGGCCGTTCAATAGAGTGTGGCCCCTTAATGGAGGGCCGCTTAATGGAGGTTCGACTGTACAGCATTAATCCTCGGTTGCTTTATAATTAAAACGTCGAAGAATGAGTACACAAGTTCATATGTAGGCCTATATCTTGCTGCGTACGTTTAATGAATAATACACTCATCCAGCGAGCAACAGGAAAGAATCCTAGAAAGAATGCTCAAATTACAGTCACTGCATTTTACGCCACAACAGCAGGGTTGCCAGATCACTGCATTTTTGAGGCCAAATCTTCAACAATGCTCTTTGTTTTTCTTTGTACTTGCCTTTTGTTTTCTTTGTTTACTTGACTACACTAATGACGATTTGGCCTCAAAAATGCAGTGATCTGGCAACCCTGCCCAACAGCACGCTATGCAGCGCTATGCATGTTGGGTCGTGACGAATTGCATGCTGATTCTCTCAGAATTTGAGAACTTTGCTTGCTACATGAATTAGAACTACTGCCTTGTTATATGTTTCACGTTAATTAGCATTTTATCAGGTTACAGTTGTGATTTCCTTTGTGCAGGGACCGCGGAGCAATTTTTGGATTGAGGGGGGCCGAATGCTTAGCTTCCCAGGGGTGGGAAGGGGGCCGGGGCAACAATCGAGTCCCCATTCTTGCTTCATTCTTTTTCAACTTTTTTCCGTTTTTTTAATTTTTTAAGTTTTTTTCTTAAACTATCTTGCGGTTGCGACGTGCTCATGTTTCTTGTTGGGGTTCTTTATTAGTAAATACTGGAAAAAATATATGTATGTTATTTCGACGCCAATCCTTTTGCTGGATGTCAGAGCGCGTTTTCCCAAAATCACAGCCAAAATGTCAGTAATGAGGTGATCTTGACCTGAGCTGTAACGCTACTTATTGGAAAAACGTCAAGTAGCACTGGCTATAATTAACCGCCATTCAATCAATCACAGGAAAATTATTGGGGGGGGGGCAAGGCCCCCGGGCCCCCCCTCCTCCGCGGTCCCTGTTGTGTATATTCAAAACACTCGTAACTCCTGTTTTATAGTGTTTTATGTACTGTTTAATATACGAGTAGGAGTGCTTTATCGGGTTTAAAACTCGAGGCGAAGCCGAGCGCTTTATATCCGATAAAGCACGAATTACGAGTATTTTAAATAGCTTCAAAAACGATCCATTTTATACCCATCTTGCCAGTTTGTTTGCGGAAGAATTTTCAATATAAATGTTGTATAAGCCGAGAAATTTGAGGCAAAAGTTTTGTGAAAATACACATGTGCTTTTATCACATTTAAAGACACTGCCACGGTTGAGACTTCCTTTGTGTTTTGCTCATGAATTATTGAGTTTTTGAAGCGATGTTATTATACTCTGTTTACACTGTACCAGATCCGCATGGTCAGGATATCAAATTGGATAGTTTGAAGACGAGTGTAGCTTTTAAATTTATGATATATAATATAACAGAATTTAATGACAATTAATTACAGAGAAAGTTATAAGAATAAATATGACCGCAAACTTCCTGAACTTTTCATATTGTGGCCATCCGGATCCGGTACAGTGTTAACGTGAAATGGTGTTTATGTGATAAAACACAACTTGATTGACACAAAACAACATCTACACTGGAATTGAAAAAGTTTTCTCGTCAAGTTCGATATAAAATCACAAGTTGGATTTTAAAGTATCGTTTTTGAAGCCACTGATTTAAAACACTCGTATTTTATCAGATACCAAACGCTTGGCGTGTTTATATAGATCGCATAACGCATCATTGCCCTTTCTGATCGCAGGTTAGTTTAAAATTTAAATATTAATTAAAAACACGTTAATGCAAATGTACCGCAAAACGTACCGTTCTACAATGGGACATGTACTATTAACAATGCTATTGAAGTACTACATACTATACAATGATCGTTTCCTTTATCAGGTATAAAACCGCTACTACTGTTGCGAATTCCTTCGTTTTTTCTTACTTTACTTTCTTACGACAATAAAAATTTAAAAAGTAAAAGCTTTCACAACGTTTATTCGCCATCCGATTGACTGATTGCTATATCTTATTCGTGAACATTCTGTTGGGTCAATAAACAAGAAGTTGTGAAGCTTTTAATTAACAAACTTTTCAAAATTTTGAGAAATTCATCAGATTGCCCAGCTTCAGGAAATAAATTAGTCATTTGACATTTGGTCTACCTATGATCTCGAGTAAAATGTAATTACATACCATTGCTTGTTTGTAACCAAATGTATCAAATTTGTCAAATAAGAATGTTGGGAAGGATTTATCTTCAACGAAATCTATATCGGAGTCCTTGCTTTTAATGATATTATCATTGCTTGATGTTTTTGCATATCTTGTCGACTGATCCACATTAAAACTAAAAGAATATCAGTATAGACGGAAATCAAATTTGAATCATTTGATGATCGAGTGTGTGAGATAAGCTTGAAGTCCGATCACTGATTTACCTGCGTTTGGAGAAGACACTGACAGGAGTAAATCTTGGCACAGCAGCTAACAGTGTTCGATACGAGCACCAAAGTCGTGTTTGTCTCAATAATAGCGCCATTCTTTAGTATTTCGCAAAAGGTAAACAGTCCAGCTTTAGACATTCCAAGATTTTGGTCTGTTTGCTCACGTGAACTAAACAAACTTTGCGTGGTAGAACTGGGTGGGCATGTGCTAAAACCCGGAACGTCAAAAAGGAATCATCAAGAGGAAAGGACGGTAACTAGACAAACTTTATAGTAAACTTTCGAAATCTCGGGCGCGCAATTTGCAAACTTTCCAGTCAGGCTATCCGGGCTCGGGGAATACGTGATCCAACGTTCAACCAATGTGACCTAAACGACACATACGTTCGTCGTTCTTGGGGATGTTTTTGGTTTCGTATACGTTATAGTCAGTTTCAGTGGTTACCGTGATTTAGCTAGTTTTGTTTCGGTATTTCCAGGGCCCAGGATTAGTGTCCACAGAAATCCTCCCCCGTGCAAATGAAGAATCCACCGTAGTTTGTCTTTGATGCCAGTTTTGAATTTGTGATGAGATCAGCCGATCAGGTAGCCTAAATCATCTCTAGGGTACTTTTATCTGTTTTCTTGTCTACTGTTGCATGCTATGTAGTTT
Source organism: Muricea muricata (assembly GCA_963855995.1). Lineage (NCBI taxonomy): Eukaryota > Metazoa > Cnidaria > Anthozoa > Malacalcyonacea > Plexauridae > Muricea > Muricea muricata. The sequence continues at coordinate 9,005,371 of OY979718.1, forward strand.
TGATAAGTTTATCCCGCAATTTTGATTTCAACTTTAAAACTGATGTTGTAAGGGGACCAGTCTTGCGGCGAAGCTTCAGGGGTAGAGTCTTTATGTGTGGCCCTGGGGTCGAGGGGGGAAGGCAAATTTTCTGTGCACTCATTTACGGAAAGTTTCAATGTTTTTATTCGCAAGTTTCCAAAAAATACATTCATTTCATTCTCAAGGATAGTGACATGGAAGGGCATGCGCAAGGATTAATTGTATTACCATCCAATGATCTTCCTGAGGACATCAAGTTCTTCACAAACGTTGGGTTTCAACAAAACAAAATTTACCCAGCTGATAATCCTGCTGTCTGTGTGCTTTCAGGATATGGACTGACTTTGCAGATTGATAAAGCAGCTGATATGCCCCCACCAACTATACATATTTTAGCTGAAAATCCCGAAAGACTTGCTGAAAAATTATCTTCTGGTAACACTGCTCCCAATGGTACTACCTTAAAGATTTTCCCCAAAAGTACTAGTTTAACCATTCCCCAACCAGTACAAAAAGTTGAAATAACACATTTGCATAAAAGTGACTCTTGGGTGGTCGGTCGTGCTGGAATGCTGTATCGTGATTTGGTTCCTTCCAGATTAGGTGGAGCATTGATTGCATCCCATATTCATGTCCCAAATGATGGTCCTGTTGCTGATATGGTACATTATCATACTGTGTTCTTTCAGCTGATCTACTGCTATAAAGGATGGGTCAAAGTTGTTTATGAGGGTCAAGGAGAGCCTTTCATTTTATACCCTGGAGATTGTGTAATCCAGCCCCCAGAAATTAGACATCGGGTGTTGGAATCAGGAAATGGTCTGCAAGTCATTGAAATAGGAGTTCCAGCTCAGCATATGACTTCATTTGACCACCATACTCAACTACCAACTATCAACTGCACACCTGAAAAAGAATTCCAGGGCCAGATGTTTTGCCACCATCAAGCTAAAAATGCTATCTGGGGATATAAAAATGGATTCAACGTTTGTAACACTGGTGTACATTTAGCTACTAAAGGTGTTGCTAGTGTGACATTTGCCAAGGCAGCTAGTGTGTCTGAAGTGCATTTAAGTCATGACTGTGATATATATTTTGGCTTTATTCTCAAAGGGAAAGCTGAGTTGAATGTAAATGATAATGGCAGCTTTATTTTGAATGAAGGAGATTCATTTGTGGTGCCAGCAAATGTTGCATTTGTGTTCTGTAATTACACAAAGGATTTGGAGCTGTTGCAAGTTTCACTTTCAAAAGTGTGAATTAATCAAACTATTTTTGTTATACTTTTAATATTAGTTTAATTCATAATTCATATAAAAACTGCTAGCATAATGCTTTAGAGGCTAATATCTTATGCTTATGAATATACAGCACAAAAGGAGACTTTGAAAGTAATTAGTGAAGAATAATTCATTTTCAATGAAAGGTTACCAATTATGCGGCATACATACTTTAAACTTCACATGAAGTACCTACCAGAAATGAATGTTATTATTATTTCTGGGGGGTTTCAATGACATACCATCCCAATCAAAGATTTTTATTTGTTTATTTTAAATTAATGAAATCATTTCAATTTTCAAAATTTGGTAATATAAGTTTTTAGAAAAATTGTAATTTTACAACTTAAGTCCAATATTTCGGAGGCAGCCCCTCTGCCAGTTTTGCAGAAATTAAAGCAATTTCTACAACCACAGAGGATACCGAGGTTCAACTTCTCATAGCTTAGGCAGTGTGCTAAAGAGGAGCCTTCTCCCCCTGAAAATTTTCAGTAGCAATATTAATTAGTTTCAGGGGGAGAAGGCCTCTCTCCAGCACTCTGGCTAAGCCGGTAAGCAGGTGGTATGCTTAATTAATGAGAAGTTGAACCTCTGTATGCTCTGTGCTTGTTGTGAAAAGTTGATAACCAGCTGATAACCAGCATGTAGGTGCACAACCATACATGCGGGGCTTAACCCCCCCCCCCCCATTAGCAAGCTTCAACTTGTCCCTTTCGTTTGAATGTTTTTCTCCTACGATGCCCCCTCTATTCTTTCAACTCTAGCTATTATTAAAGGTTTATTTTGTGTTCAAAATAAATAAGAGTGATATTTGAGATCGTGGAGGATATCCAACACCGTTCCACACCACTGGCACCTCCTCACGGAATAATTCTCGGAAAGAAACTCGTAGTATTCGGCGGGTTTTAATACTCAGTGGAAAAATAAAACAATATGGAGAGCAAAGGCTGAGAAATTGAAAGCTTTAGGCTTTACGTTCAGCAAAAGGAACGATATATATAGTGAAAAAGAGGAGTAAAACAGCACTTGAACGACATCGGGAAACATTGCGTACGATGTTAAATGCGATTCAAACATTAAAAAGAGAAATCGAAGAAGCGAAATTTACAAGTGGCGAAAGCGTAGAAAATGTCGGAGAATGTGAGATCACTGCCCGGTCTGAACGAACGAAATGAATAGCAAGGAAATGTAAAGCTTTTCTCCGGGTGAGAAATCGTAGCAGTGACAGAGATGTTCTCCGATTTCATTGGCGGAAAGACAAACTCTGATGAGATCCAAACCTTGTGATTAACCAGAGATCCCTTTGGCTTGACATCATCCCCATTCCTCCTCAGGGGAGTAATCCATCAACATCTATAAACCTTGCATCCCGAGTACCCTGCAGAAGTTGATGAGATCAGGAAAAGCATGTATGTGGATGATCTTGTCGGTGGAACCACCACAACAGAGACGGCGATGGAACTGAAAGGTATCACTACGAAAAACCACAGGTCACCCGGAATGCGTACAGTTCTAATATAGCGTTCAGTGGGACAGCATCTGTTACATAATGTATATATTAACACAAAGGTTGGCAAGTAAATACAAATTTGAACACTCGTACAAAATTTAAACCACAAAAAAATCTGCAAAAAGGCTTCGATATTCATTTAAAAACATACACATATTGAGAAGACATACCTGAAAAGCATGTACGTTGTATTTTTGTGTCATTTCAACATTATTTACCCGACGAAATTCGCGAAAAGTCATCAAATTTTTAGTTGATTTTCGCTAAAACTATGCGCGATGCCGGCTGCCTGCCTTACGTCACAGGAAAAAGCCCCCTGATTGGCCAGCTGAAAACTCAATTTTTTTACCGCGAAAGCAAAACCGGGGGGAGAAATGTTAAAATTTTCAAAGAGCTACGCCAACGCTGCGGAGGAAAATTTGAAGTGAAAGCTTTTTTAAAAACAGCAACTCAGTAACAAATGCTAACAACTGCGAAAAATTTTAAACTGAAGTGCAAAAGATGTGAAGAGGTGCAAACGAAGAAGCATTGTAAATTCATTGTATATTACGTGCTCCCCGGTTTTGCTTTCGCGGTAAAAAAATTGAGTTTTCAGCTGGCCAATCAGGGGGCTTTTTCCTGTGACGTAAGGCAGGCAGCCGGCATCGCGCATAGTTTTAGCGAAAATCAACTAAAAATTTGATGACTTTTCGCGAATTTCGTCGGGTAAATAATGTTGAAATGACACAAAAATACAACGTACATGCTTTTCAGGTATGTCTTCTCAATATGTGTATGTTTTTAAATGAATATCGAAGTCTTTTTGCAGATTTTTTTGTGGTTTAAATTTTGTACGAGTGTTCAAATTTGTATTTACTTGCCAACCTTTGTGTTAATATATACATTATGTAACAGATGCTGTCCCACTGAACGCTATATTAGAACTGTACGCATTCCGGGTGACCTGTGGAAAAACATTCGAAGACGCCACTTTTCGACTTCACAAATGGCAGTCAAACTCAAAGGAGCTGGAAACCTCGTCTTACGCAAAGGAAGTAGAGGAAAACAACGGATATTTAATTATAAACACTGACAACTATTGCTTTAAAAGCCAATAACAAAACGTGCTCATAAAACTGATTTTAGGCAGCTTAAGCTAGGCGGCTTACTCACTCAGGTGGGATAGAACTGGGGAATAAAACCATGAGAAAAATAGTTAAAAATTATCGGTTACCGAATACCAACTCAGCGACGATTATCAATTTCAAAATAGTTATCTGACCATTTTATCTGATAATACGCATGAAAGCCATACATCTTTCAAGGCCAGATCAAGCGAGAACGCAAGTCATCGCAAGTTTAACTTGCGTTTGACCACCAACTTGCGATGGCATGCTAAGCTGCTTCAAAATTCATTGCACGTTCTTTTTAAACATGCTATAAACTGACAATGTGTCAGAGTAACAACTTAAAGTCGAAGGTATGCCTTTCACATGCAGTAAAGTCGTTTAATATACTTGCTCAGAAATACATATGCATATGAGTGCATAAAGTATGAAGCTTCCCGAATTTGCGTCCAGAAAATTGTTGCTAGAAGGGGGGCTCCAAAGAAACGACTATGTTTCTGGCGGGCAAACGGATATATGTGCGTACGTACGTTAGATACATTTAATTTTTTTAAGGCACGCTAACCCCAACAACAAAATGGTGGTTTGTACGAGGGTGTGACAAATTACGTGAAAGATATATACAAAATAAGCTGAGAAAGAATTGATTTATATATTTACAAAGATCATTGCTAAGGATTTGAGACCTTTTAGAGCTTTAATGTCGAATAAGCCTTTTTTTAAAGAAATCAAGGTTTTGGCTTTTTTGCCTCAACGCATAAGTGTTATGTCAAAAAAAGCATTATTCTTATAAGAAAAACTTATTTTCTTAAGTTCGGTCTCAAGCTTAGGTAACATCAAAAGAATATCATCACGACAGTTTTGTAAATTGTTAGAAATGGGATAATTTCTCGTTTGAGAAAGCGGATGTGATTTAAATTTCGTGAAGGCTAAATCACTTAAAATTTTATACATAAAAATCGATTTCAAATGACTAGTCTCGCCTTTTTTCTAAGGTTTCCAAAGCAATTGTATCGACAATGAGCTAATTTGACGTGCCAATTTGTAATTACAAACCTATTATCATTCACCTTATATAAAAGACAATGAGTGTCATAAACTAGTTTACCGTAAAGGTAGTGAATGCTGCCTGCGGTTTCTAGCAGAAGGATTAGTCACCACTTTGTCGTAAGCAACTTTGATCATTGTGAGATATGGTAAGAATTATTTTTACATGCAAGGATATTGGCTTGGAAGCCCGGATTAACGTAATTCCGATGTTGCATAATTTGTTTTTCAATTTTGTAACAGAACGTCTTTATAATTTACTTCCTGTCAGAAACACAAATAACTACTCACTGAGAAACGCATGGAAGTTCGTAAGCCCTGTATGTAAGACCGAGCGCTATGAAAATAATTTTATGCCAAGTCATATTTATGGCTAGTAGTTTTTTTAAACCCTTTTACATTCTAGATTTTTGACTTTAAATCTATCTAATTATCCTTTAGTACTGGACCTACATTTAAAATAGTTTTAGGCTTTAGCTTGATATTTTAATTACTATATGTAAGACTAAATTATTTCAGCCTTATACGGCTGCAAACCTAGTCAATAAAACATCTATTTAACATATCTCGTAATCATGCATACACCTTGTATACTATTATTTATTAACTATGCTACATAAGTAATTAAATCAGCAAAAACTATTAAATGCCAGTTGGTATAATATGAAACTGTATCTTCAGAGTAGAATGACAAATTTAAATTCAAATATGTAGTGATTTATTACTTTTTATTATTTTTTTTTATTTTTTTCGGTGTCAGAAGACGGTGCAGCGCTAGTAGGTGATACCGCTGGGCACAAGCCGCGTGAGCCGACCTAACTGACACGGCGTTTAGACTCAATTTCTAGCGGAATATGTCAACAAAACACGCATTTTAACATGTATGCATGTATGCCAAAACATCCAAGCCGCAAGAAGGTTTTACGTGCAAAGATTCTCATGGAAAATGTTTAAAAACGACAAATTCCACCGCGAAACTTTACCGAGGAGCGATGTATGAGGGTGGTAAAGGGTTTTTTCGTGAGCCATGAATTGCCAATATTTGTTGTTGTGAAATGATATTTGACGAATTTTTGTGTTGTGAAATGAGATTTACATGCCTATTCCTGAGCCGTGATTGGCAGCTGGACGACTAGGGATAAGTGCTAAAGAACAAAATACAATGCATTGGTTACAACAATATTAATAAATACATTTATTTTCTTCATTTTTTCTACATATATTGGCTGTTTCTACAAAAATTCGTCCAAATTTGAGCTTTTAATGGTGCTTTTTACTTTCTACAACGTAAAAATAGGCTGACGGGTTAAGAAAGGGATTAAATTTACAAAGTTAAAAACGAGTTCATTAAATTTCATGAAATTACTAATTTTTTGCCTGTAAAATGTGGAATGGCTGTTTTTCTCTCATGAAACGTCATCCAACCACCCCCCCCCCCTTAATCACCTCATGTATCGCGGTGAAGTTTAGCCAGGTAGCGTGTTTCCGTCATTTTCTGTTGTGTTTCCACTTTTAAGAAATTTGAAAATTTCTACACAAGATTCAAACGCAAATTCTACTGAAATATCTATATACTAAACACAATTTTTAACATGTAATAGTGAACAAAAAGGGAAAAGAAAGTTCTTTATCAAAACATTGCTCCAGAAATGTTTTAAAACGGCAAATTTTGTAATTTGACAGACTCCATCATTCCATGATCAAGGAGTGAGTCTAGGAAATGTGCTCCTAATTCTAATCACGAAGTATTCGTTGTGATTTCTTTCCTTGGTTTTCTATGCCTATGTTTTCTATGTTTTTCTATGTTTTTTCTTGTTTTCTATGCCTATGTTTTCTATGTTGAGATGCTGATATTTCGTGCAAAATAATTTATTTGCTTGTGGGATCTCATACATTTATAAAAGGTAAGAGACATTTAACATTCCAATTCCAGAAATACATATGTTAGTTTAAAGTTCCCAACAATTATATCGTGGAGACTTCAGGCAGTGTGCTATATAGTTGATTTAAATGATGCCATCAGGTTAATATATTTATGTGTTGTATACACTTTTAGTAAAATTTTCTTTACCTGCAACTATCCAAAAATAAAACAGCCATATGTTGGTGGTATTATGACAAAAGAATGTTGTTTAATATATGTACTATGAAAGTCTTTAATTTAACTAGACTAGGACTCTGGGCAGAGTGCCTGGCAAGTCAGTCAGACATTGATTTTTGGTTATCTTAGTGATTCCAAAAGATGTGCTAGCAATGTCTTAAAATGCCTTGGAAGGTATCCTAATAATAACTGATTTAAAAAGGAGTTCGTTGGGCAGAACACAAATAAGTGAATATACTCCACCCCCAATCAACTCTAGTTACAGCCTTGTGCCCATTTTAGCTTTTGTAGGCGGAGTGAACGCCTTAGCAGGCGTCTTGTTAAGGGGGTCCACTACCGAATAATTTCTAAATTTATCAATTTTCAATATTTGCAGAAGATATTGTTCATGACGTTCTCTAAGCATTTCCAGAATTTGAAACACAAAAAATATTTATTAACAGAGAAATTGAGCAAAATGTATAACTTGTTAGGGTAAAACCATGATTTTACCCTTAACAAAAGGGAGTCTTTCATTGGCTTTGTTGCGCGCTTTATTGCTCTGTTCCATTGTTTTGTTTAGACTATTAGTGTATGCAAAAGAAACATTATTTAAGCCATTTTTCTCCGGCGTCTGAAAAGGCCAATTTTCCACACTTCAAACACAATAACTCGGTTGATACTCAATATTTAAATGTGAAACTTTCTGATCATGCAGTATCATCCCTTCGCTAGGAGATAAACCTAAAATACGCGATCTTTTCTATAATTTAGCAAAGGTATACGTATTGCAATGTTGAATGCACAGTTTTAACATTCAAGAATATAATTGTTGATTTCAGAGGTGCTTTTTATATTGCTATGAAATAATTTAGGTTCACTTCCTAGACATTGTCTTTGGTAATAAACAAAAAGTTGTTTCAAGTTTTCATCATTTATATTTCTTTCAAAATCATGCACACAAAATTGCTTAAATTTAAGCCGAGAAGACACTCTATTTTGGTAACTATGGCAACAATAACACTTTTCAAGTCAGACTGACTTTTCAAGTCAGGGGAGCAGGCGTAACAACATAGTTAAACTGTAGTCTGATAGCATTAGAAACGAAAAACAATTATTTTTTAGTAATGAATCCCCTTAAATTGTTTATGTAAATCGCGCATAGCATTGTGGTCTGAGACCATGCAGGGAAGTGGTTATTAAAGCTGTGTAGCAAAGCACATATCACGTCATAAATAATAAACATAATTAGTTGTGCTTAAAGTAGTAAACTTACCAAGCGAGAAAGCAAAATCTTTTCAGTTTTGTCGGTAGAACATAAGTGTTGTTTGGAAAAGAAAACTTTATAGTGACCCATGCTACAAATATCATATTGCTATTCCTAAATTGATAAAGCATAGGCCAATTCCATAGAAGAACTTGGACTTGTTGCATGGCGGATATAATCAGGGAAGCCGGAAAGGGGGGCGCAGGGGGAGGGCTCACCCCCTTGCCCTTTCTCCAGGGGGGCAGGGGGGGGGGCAAAAGTGCCCTTTTATAAAGTATACTTTATAAATGTATATATGTGGACGGAACCGTATCATTTGAGCATTGTAAACCATTTATTGTCAACTATTTGTAGCGAAATTGTTACTACATATAGATTTTTGATTTCCGCATTATAAGAATTTCTTGGTTTACTGATTTGCGGGTTTACATCGACCGCTTTATAAATATAATTCATAAGACCAAAGTTGCCCTTGCCGTCTGCATTGCCCCCCTTTGCCCTACCTTCGTTCCGGCGTCCTTGGCCATAATATCAAGCGGATTTTTGTTCAATGCACGTGGAGTTTGATGTTGCCTCCATGAGAAAAATGTTTAAAAATTTTATTTGGGATACCGAATTTTCTGGTTTAGCACGCTGTTTTAAAGCTTTGAAGTTTTAAACCGTCTGGCACGGTACGAAGTTGTACGTCAATATTTGCTTCAGTTTTTCAAAATTATACCCCACGGAACATGAATTTTTCATTGCAAAAATCTCGCCTTCTCTCTCGATACTTGTCATGATAATCTGGGGGTTATCCCAAGAAAAATTTACAACTGCCCATTCCAGAGCTGCCTCCAGGTCAGGTGCGGCACAGTCTGAACAAGCCCCTAAGAGGTGCGAGGTAAAATTTCCGAAAACTTTATAAAATCTAGGTCTCTAAAAAGGCATTTCCTGAGACCAGCATAAGCCACTTCAAACCTAGAAACTTTAATTACTATGCTTGTGTTTTTTTAGATGATCAATATAAAAAATATTGAATGTTATGGTACTCAACACCCCCTCAATTTTTAGAACTGCCCTTTTTTAGGATTTATAGTAATTAGTTAGACTACTGGGAGCCTTACATAGGATGACCTTGTTACAATCAGCATCAGATGATAATAAATAAATAATTATTCGGTGATATATTAAGCAACTCATAGGGTAAATTTTTTGCCTGCAAAACATACGAACGACGTTTTTACGTATCAAATATACCCAGCCTATACCTATAGGGTTTTCTATATCTTTCTTTAATTATATTATACCTCAATGCTTTATCTGCTTAGTAAAGTCCCTAGGTTTAGCATGACAGATATCCTCCCATATACAAATATGTCTCTATATCGTACAATTGTACTCAACTACTTTAAGGGAAACATGACTGCCTGGTATACGTGGTGGAACTGGATGAAAGACATGATGTATTTCTTCGGTGAGATTTTCAGTTACAGTTGTTTTAACTAATTAAAATTATTAACTGTCCTGAATATGATGTAAGTACGCGTAATTTTAAACTATAGAAAGCTAACACCCACGTCTACTTGTGATGTAGAATTATATTATATATAGGCATGCAGCTCATTAGAAGTTGCATGTGAATACGACTAAAACACTAAGTGGAATCATTTCGTCAGGTCGGCAAGTCTTCGTTTTGAAGGACACAAATAATGCACCTATAAACTTGGGAGTTAATCAAAGCGAAGAAGAAGACAGCTTTAAAACGACATATTCTTATACAGTAAATACACTTTTGCTTCAACATTTGTGATGATAAAAGTAGCTGAAGCATTGATATTGTCTTCAGAGAGATCGTCCATTGAGTTAAATAACATTCTACTACGCTACTAGCGTTAACATGTTTTCTCAGTCACGTCCGTACTCTGTCGCATCGGTTACTGTGATATATTCACGACTAAATGGAAACTAGGCTTAACAATTAATCTCGCTAACAATGTGTTTGCTACGTTACCAAAAATGGTGTAGTAATATAGCATATCCACTCTCTCTCTTCTGACCATGCAGCCCACATTGTTATTGAAAGCAAAGCGAAATGGAAAACAGAATGTAGCTTAAAATCTCGTGCATGTCTTCGATAGTCGATTTACTTGTTATGGAATTTTGCACTTGAAACTCGTAGTCAAATAAGGCTTATTTATGGTTGTATATTAAATAGAAAAACAAGTTAAAAATCAGTTGAAAGGCAACAGCGAACTTTTAAGTCACTGATGTAGAGTATAAAATGTTAAAACCTTGTACCTAATTTCGCATTATTAGTATTCTGTATATCCTCAATATCCTTGCTTTTTATGGCCATTGCTTTAATGCCTTTCAGTGGCAGTTAATAAAATCGCTATCCGATGGATAGCTTTATAACCTTTTGTAGCTACAACTACAATCGACCCCTGTAGTGCATAGTTGTAACTTACGCCCCTGGAAAAGTTGAAAATCTATGTTGCGTGAATGAATAGAGTAGCTTTTATTTAAAATAGAATGGATTTCCGTAATAATTTTATATTTTAATACTATAGAAAATATCATTAAATTCGGCAAATCTATTGATGTTGATATTTTCATTTGAATCTTTATGCTTTTTGCCTCCAAGGATGATTTTTCTTTCTCTTGTAGATTAAAATTATAAACTTCACAAGCATATGTCAATGCGGGACGGATGCACGTAGCGTAAAATGTTACTAAATCTTTACGCTGAACTTTAGCTCGTTTTAACTGTGATAGGAAATAGACGCTTAGACGCCTTCTTGCAGATTTTTTCCACTTCTTGGTCCCATTTAAGATTACTTTGAATCGTCAGGCCCAGTACCTGAAAGGAATCCACAGTTTCTATATGTGTGTCATTTATGTATAAATATCTTAAGACGGAAGGAGCATGTTTAAAGGATATTCGCAATTCTTTACATTTCCTTGGTTGAACTTGGAATTTATTCTGAATTGGCTAATCAGCAATTTCACCACCAATAACTTGCGCTGTGCTTTCCTGATTATTCTTGACTATTTCAAAGAAGTTTGTCTCATCTACAAAGATTGCATTTCGGTTCGATGATTATATAATCTCCAAATCATTTATCATCACTAGGAATAACCATGGTCCTAGTAAATATGTTTCAAAATGGTAGGTTTCATATGTTCTTGCATAACATATTCTTCAGCGATCTTGGACAAAGTCGGCGTAAGAGAAATCGGCCGAAGGTCCTTATTAAATTCTTCAATGTGTTGGTTTTCTGGTACGGGAATGATAGGTAGGTAAACATTGTTTTTGTAAGGAGGAGTTAATTAGGTAACATCTCAGCTCATTAGGTAACATATCAATTTGGGATATCATCTGGTCCAGGTGCTTTGAATTCTTTAGTTGTTCTTAGTTTCCTCTCAACAGATTCGATGGTAACATGGGGAAGTTGATGGTTTGTCACTGCAATTTTGGTGCTTCGACATAGTTTGGGGTAATTTTGGAGGGGTGCTGAGTTTATATAATTTGTCAGTTTAATTTTAGATGGCGTTCCCGTTTCCAGTAGTTTATTAACAATGCTTGTGTGTTTGGTATTGACATGCCACAAGTCTTTTTTGCAGAACGACCACCATGCATTTGGATCCGTGTCTTAAAAAATCGACCTGGCTTTGATAATATTTTGATCTGGCTGCTTTTTTTCCCCTGTTGACTTTATTAAGATAAAATTTAAAAAGCAAGGTATTGTTTTCTGTTAGGGCTGTTTGGCGCTTACGGATTAAATCTTTCAGGTATGGAGACATCCACGGGGTATCATCAACGTGCAACTTAGCTTGATAAATTTCGACGACGTTAATGAATCAAGGCCAATCATAATTGCGCAAGTTAAATAAGTTCGAATTTATGCGCTAAGACGCGCCAAAATACAATATATATGTGAGTATAAACAGACAAACAGATAAACTAAGACAAAGACAATCAATCTAAACTAAAATACATATTTAAGCTAAGTAAATAACTTAGCACGTATCGAGTCCGATTGTTTGTTCATTGATGGTCGAATGTCTTTTATGAAGAGCATTTCAAACAACAGACACTCAAACTTGCTTTGACATTTTTCCAGTACTTTGAAGCAACCATCGACCCTCGCGGTATTTTCACCATGCTCTATCATGTGTTGACCAATCATGGACCCCTTGTGCTCTTCAATGCGTTGGTGTAAGTGTCGGCATGTATAGCCGACATAATCTGCGTCACACAGATCACATTGAAATTTGTACACAACGTGCTGTCGATTCAAAAGAGGTGCCTTCGTTTCTTCGATTCGGAATTCTTTGGCGATCTTTTTGGTCAAAAAGACTGGTTGAATTCTTGTGCCAACGAGATTGCATAGGCTATTAAGTTGTCTACTCAACTCGTCAGCAGATTTTTGGCTCTTGAATGGAACTCGCAATCGCAACACACTCTCTTTTTCTTTCTAATTTACCGGGGCACTCTCTGTTGTGGTTTGAAGTTTCTTGTTGATAAACCTCGAAAATTTACTATCTAAGAGACAAGGAGGATATCGCAGGCGAAGAAACACTTCTCTCAGCCGCTCACATTTATCAGTGAAATACTTCCACGTAGATGGTAGAATATTCATATATTTGTGTTCACAGACCGTAAAAACAATCGATTTCAAAAGAAATTAATGATGCAAAACATGATACATGAATATTCGCCCCTCCAATTATCGACGCTGGCTACGCCACTGGAGTCAATCATCTTCTCTGATTAATTCTGCACGAAGGAATGGTAGTTTGCCATCGACTTCAATTTCCATTGTGAACTGTAGGGAAGGATGGCAGTTGTTGAGGCTTGACAGGAATTCATTTGCTGACTTTACGCTAGATTGCTTTATGATAGTATCATCCACGAATCGTCGGTAGAAAGGAGGCATCTGTTCCTGCTTAACCAGTCGTTCTTCAAGCGAACGAATGAACGTATTTGCTAGCAATGGACCAAGTGGAGAACCCATAGCAACTCCATCAACTTGCTCATATAGGTTGCCATCAAACTGGAACAACTGATGTTTCACCGCCAAGTTCAACAGTGTCTCTAGATCAGATCTCTTGAGGTTTAACTTGTAGGTCTTGTTAAGCCAGCTGTTTTTGAAGGCTTTCTCGACTAAAATCTTGATGGTCTCAACAACGGGATCATTCGTGAAGAGAAATCAGTGTAACATCGTACGACACTAAGATTTCATCTGCATCGACTTTCTCGCCACGGACTTTTTCAACGAACTTTAGTGGGTCCATGTGGGTTTTCAACGAACTTTAGTGGGTCCACATCATCCCTGTCATATTCTAGTATAATTATCGTTGGAATTGAATCTCTAACATACAGTACATGCACACTGCACTAAGTAATTATAATTAGCGTTGCATGTCTTAGAAAGCATTTTTGAGAATCATTTCCAGTCCCCTAACATTCACGGTCAAGTATATTTATACATTTATATCAAACATTTTATTTTATTCTTTAAAGAAACTCAAATTTCTCAATCTGGGTTAGATTTTTTGATTGCATGAATAAAATAACAAATCGTTTTCAGATCAAGATAACGTCATATATGCGCGCGAGATGTTGATATATTTGGGGAAAAACTGAACCTCGGCAAGCATCCCAAGTATTTTGTGAACATGATCCCATGTATGTCGCTATCTTTCCTAGAAAACTGTAATAAAAAAATACAGTGAAATACAAGTCAACGCCAAAGAATTTCAACTTTTAGTGTAGGATTGTTTGATCCTGCACAGCAGTAACCAAGTGGCCCAATCGTCTGAGCAAGCGCTTGTCACCTCTGCGGTCGTAGATAGGTTTGAACTTCAACTGGAAATCTGAATTTCCATGTTTCTTGATAGAGTGCAGTGTATCATTGGACAAAAGAGGTTTGAAAAAAAAGGAAATGCAAAGAACAAAATAAAGTAGCTAAAGAACAAAATAAACAAAATAAAGTATGATAAAGTCTATAAAAATTATTGACATAGCACTTGATATTGCACTTTATACATCGTCAATATCATAAACTCTATTATTACCCGAAGAGTAGGTCTTGTCTTACCGGATACGTGGTTGCCAAAAAAAATTTTGATCATTAAAACAACGTTAAAGAGGGAGCTGTACAGACAGAGGGCTTAATTATTTTTTCCACGCAAATGACTAAACGCTCGCGGTGGGGAGAGGTGTAATAGAGAAATTGTAATGGTACTAAGTACATTTCTTACCACTAATTAATCCTCTTGAAAGTTCTTTTTGGCTGTGGCATATGTCGCAACACAGTTGTCACGCGGTTGTCTCACAATATCTCTGGAATATCTATAATGTAAAGTTGAATATGTTAGATATGAAAAATAGAACCATTTCAAATTGCAGCAAATACTTTAATTTCCTAAAGAAAATTAACCAGTTGTGGAGCTAAATGATGCAGAATATTGATAGAAAATGATTTTACCTGAAGGAGGTTGCGTTTTAATCGTGTCTACGGTGTTCCATATCGAACGGTTCTCTTACGGTTTGGCTAGAGAGAGCAAGAGAAACATAAACTCGGTCATATTAACATTAAAATGAATTTTACTTAATTGTAAAAAAATGAGATTACGATCTCGTGTGCTGGCCGGATTTTTTCAAAAAGGTAACATTTAATGACTAAAATATTTACCATTTAAATACGTAGAATTTTAGCCAATACTTACGTGTTTAACGAATACCCAATACTGTTTATACCCCACTTCCCTAGATCGGCTTTGGTTGCATCTTTGAGATTGGAGAAGAAGACGACTCCATTTTGATTTTGAGTTTCTTCGTCCATGGCAACATATGCTTAGCAATTTTTGCCCCAAGCGATTTTACCATTATTTTTAGCCCAGATGTTTCCTCTACTTATTTACTTCTAATTTAAAGGTCCTTCTACCTTCCAACTTGCATACATAGTTTGACTTTAGTTTTGGGTTGATCGCGGACACGTCAAGTCCAACTGTGGTGTTAGTGAAATTTCAATTCTTCACTAGCTCAGTTATAGACAGATCGGTTCCCGTCCAGGCAAAACTTAAGTCAAAGCTGGACGTGGAGTGCACGAAAACACTAGGCAGTACCGCGAGGCCAGAGAGGCAAACGTTATTTGCCTAGCGTTTTTAACTAATATTTAAGCAAATTTTCTTAACTTCGCTGCTGGGGACAGGTCTGTGGGGTTGGTGCATTGAAGACTTCTCGTCGTCATTTCTCTTCGTTCAAGAAGACGACAAGTTGTCTTCCTCGAGAAATAGAGGCGAGAAGACTTGAAGGCACCACCAAACCATTAAACTCTATGCAAGAAGGGAGTCGAAGTTTGTATAACTAACAACTGTTGTGTTTTTCTCACTTTCCGTTGGTCGTTCTTCTTAATCGAGCTTTACATGCCATTACGTTCAGTGTCCTTGATATAGGAGTCACTTATTTGTGGCCTTGGGTTTAATTCCCAAACACTGAATGGCTGTCTTCAGCTCTTTCAAAGTAATGAGATAACAACGCAACCAAATGGCACTACGTTGTCACACGCTGTAACCAATTTGTCAACACGGGACTCACGTCGAAAGAACGATAGACAAAAACATGGTATATTCTTGTAGCCTTAACGCCGAGCCTGCGATTCAATTTGTATCACTTAATAGTTTACATCTGATATAACGTATAAAATGCATGGTTACATACAAGGCGAAGCTGCGAGCGCCAAGCTTTCTGGTTGATAGGAAACTGTGTTCCTGAAGAGCAATAAATAGGTTTAATGTTTTAAGACAACGACATGCATGTACTTTGATCTGCAGTTTACTTGTGATATAACTTTAAAAATGCCTGGTCATATGCAATCTGCGAGCTTCAGGCTTTCTCGTTGATAGGACTGTTTTTCTGTTTAATTGTAATGTAAACTATAAAACACCTAGTTATATACAAGGTGTGAGCATCAATCTTTCTCGTTGATAGGCATAGAAAACTGTTTTCCCGAAGGCTGATAGGTTTGTTTTAGAACGATGTCTATAGTTTATTCTGCAGTTTTATTTGTGATAATCTATAAAATGCATGGTTATGTACATTGTAAGCAGTGAGTCGCAAACTTTCCCGCATGTTCGTAATGAATTCAATATCTTTATGTGTCTTTCTTAGGATCAATAGTTTCTTAACAACAAGAAAGCTTGACGCTCGCAGCTTGTATACGACCATTACATGACAGAAATTTAATTGCAGGTTCGGCGTGAACGAATATACCATGTGTTTGCCTGTCGTTGTTTCGACGTATGTTCCGTGTTGACGAATTGGTTACAGCGTGACAACGTGGTGCCATCTTGTTGCAATGTTCTCTCATTACTTAAACGAGCTGAAGACAGCCATTCAGTGTTTAGGAATTAAACCCAAGGCCATAAATAAATGACTCCTGTATCAAGGACACTGAACGTAATGGCATACAAAGCTCGATCAAGAAGAAAAGCCCACCGAAAGTGAAAAAAGACAAAACTTATTAGGTTTGCAAACTTCGACTTTCCTTCTTGCAAAGACCTTGCAATAAAAGATCGTTAAACATAGTTAAACAACTTAAAACATGACCACACGGCTTTGATTTTCGTAAGTATTGTCGTCTTTGACTCTTTCCTGAAAGAAAACACTTGCTTTAAAGGCTTTAAAATGTTTGCGCATCTTTGCGCATCCATGCTTCTTGTACCGTAAGCTTTGGGAAGAAGTCCGCCATATGTAATTGACATAGTGTAGTAGTTTAGTCAGCTAAGCCACTACACTGTGCTTTTACAATGTAGTGGTTTAGTGGTGCCTTGGAAGTCTTCTCGTCGCTATTTCTCACGGAGGACAACTTGTCTTCTTGAACGAAGAGAAATAACGACGAGAAGTCTTCAATGCACCAACCCCACAGACCTGTCCCCAACAGCGAAGTTAAGGAAATTTGCTTAAATATTAGTTAAAAACACTGGTCAAATAACGTTTGCCTCCCTGGCCTCGCGGTACTGCTTAGTGTTTTCCTGCACTCCACGCCCAACTTTGACTAGAGTTTTACCTTGATCGGGGACCGACCTGTCCAACTGAGCGAGCGAAGAATTAAATTTTCACCAACACCACAGTTGGACTTGACCGGTCCGCGATCAACCCAAAACTAAAGTCAAACGATGTAAGCAAGTCGGAAGATAATTATCTTTACCTTTTGGCCACGGAAGGAAAGATGTTTGCCAATGAAAACTCGAACGAGTCTTTCCTTTCTCATCATCATGCAAATAAAAAAAAATTGAAAACCGCCCCTTACAGGCGTTTTTTGGTGAATCAACCAACTAAACTAGAAGTAAATAACTAGAAGAGACATCTGGGCTAAAAATAAAGGTAAAATCGCTTCATTTGGGCCATAAAAAGCACATTTTAGCTTCGTATATAGAGATTTAATTGCTACACATACGGGTATTTGGCGCCTGACAATGGTCATTTGACGTCATTCGCTCCTGCTCAGTCCAAGAGAAAGCTTCGGGAAAACATGTCTGCCACGACAAGGTTTTCGACGGGCTTTAAAAGTACCTTAAACAACGAGAAAAAATACGAATTTATTACATAGAAATGGCAAACACACGAAAGAAAGTAGGTGGATGAAAATCGAACTAAAATGATGAAGAAATGGGGCAAATATCGCCAATTATATATTGCCGTAGACGAAGAAATTCAAAATCAAAATGGCGTCGTCTTCCTCTCCAATCTCAAAGAGGCAACCAAAATCGTTCTAGTGAAGTGGGGTGTCAACAATATTGGGTATTCGTTAAACACGTAAGTATTGACTAAAATTCTACGTATTTAAATGGTAAATAATTTAGTTATTAAATGTTACGTTTCGATAAAAATCCTGGTAGCACACCAGGTCGCAATCTCAATGTTCTGCAATTAAATAAAATTCACTTTAATACAATAATATGACCTAATTTCTATTTTTCTTGCTCTCTACAGTTACACCGTAAGAGTAACGTTCGAAATGGAACGCCAGAGACACGATTAAAACGGAACGTTTTTCAGGTAAAATAATTTTTTATCAAAATTCTGCGTCAATTAGCGCCACAACTGGTTAATTGTCTTTAGGAAATTGAAGTATTTGTGGGCCATTTGAAATGTTTCTATCTTTCATATCTAACATATTGAACTTTAAATTATAGATATTCTAGAGATATTGTGAGACAGCCACGTGACAACTGTGATGCGTCTACCACAGCCAAAAAGGACTTTCAAGGGGATTTAGTGCATGGTTAGTATCATTGCAATTTCGCTTTACACCCCCTTCCCACCGCGAGCGATTTAGTAATTTACGTAGTAAAAATAATTAAGTGCTCTCTCTGTAAAGTTCCTTCCTCAACGTTCCTTTCATGATCAAAAATTATTTTTGGCAATCGCGTATCCAGTAAGACCACACTCATTCTACGGGGATTAATAGAATTTATAATGATATTGATTATTATAATTATGATGTATCGAGAACAGACCCACTCGACGGGGATTAAAAGTGTTTGTGATAATAATGATGATTATTATATGTATCAAGTGCAGTATCAACTGCTGTGTCAATAATTTTTTATAAACTTTATCATAACTTACTTTTTCTTTTTTCTTTTTTTTCAAAACCTCTTCTGTCCAATTATACGCTGCACTCTATCACAAACACGGAAATTCAGATTTCGGCCAGTTGAAATTCAAAGGCGATTCCGAGCTAGGGTCATGTGAAAATACTGACTCAACGAGTGTTTACATGACCTTTAAACTGCCTTTGATTTGAGCTGCAAGTCTGAATTTCATGACTACTGCACTTCAGGCTCTAGTTTAATCTCGACCTGAAATGTCCCCTTTCTTTACTACAATCTAATCTTCCTTCTCTTTGCCTTCTTCTTTCCACGAATACCCCTCCTAGGGCAGGAAACCCTTCCTTCATACCACATCAATTATTGACCAACTCCTTGCATGAGTGTCACGAATCTAAAGTGGGGATTGTACCTACGACCTCAGAGATGACAGGCGCTTGCTCTGGCGATTGTGCCACTTGGTTATTAATGTGCAGGATCAAACACTCTATAGTAGAAGTTTAAATTCCCTGGCGTTGGCTGGTGTTTCACTGTATTTTTTTTATACATTATTACCAAACAGTTTCCTAGGAAGGACAGCGACATACATGGGATCATGTTCACAAAATACTTAGGATGCTTCCCGAGACTCAGTTTTTCCCCAAATATCTCAACATCTCGCGCGCATGTATGACGTTACCTTGATCAGAAAACCATTTGGTATTTTATTACTCTCTTATGTTCTTAAACGTTATTCATCTAATCAAAAAGTCTAACCCAGAATTGAGAAAATTGTTATTATTCTTGAGCGCCCGTTTT